>CAUYON010156040.1:0-12800 GCA_963573935.1 Arctocebus calabarensis
CTTAGATCAAATATTTAGTTATAGGTGGTGCCTGTAGCTCAGTGGGTAGGGCTTTGGCCACATACACCAAGGCTGGTGGGTTCAAACCCAGCCCAGGCCAGTTAAAATCAACAATGACAACTGCAAAAAAAAAAAAAAAAAATAGGCAGGCACTGTGATGGGCACCTGTAGTCCCAGCTACTTGGGAGGTTAAGGCACGAGAATCACTTACGCCCAAGAGTTGGAGGTTGCTGTGAACTGTGATGCACTCTATATAGGATGACATAGGATGAGACATAGTGAGACTCTGTCTCAACACCCCATATTCAGTTATAGTACTGAGCATTCCATACTAAAAAAATCTATTATTCAAGAATTTCTTTACTTTGACTTCAGAAAATAACTTTTTGATAGATTTTTCTTGATCCTTTCAATAACCTCTGGTCAAATCCATTGACTCTATCATGTTGTTATGATTGGAATAGGTGAAAGCACATGAAATTGCTATTTTATAGGTCAAAGATAGTTGAATATGAACATTTTTATATGGTTTAACCTAATAGTAGCTGGAGCTAGAGGGGAAGATGATGGAGAAAATGGATGCGATGAAGCAATGTGAAAAGAAGACTGCTTGGATAACTAGATGGGTAAATGAAAAGGACTGATGGATGAACCACAATGAGGTACCTCTTCAAAACAGAATATAACGAATCTCGCGAGGATGTGCAGACATTGAAATTTGTATATTGCTGATGTACAAATGTAAAATGATACAACTGCTACGGAAAAAAGTTTGATGGTTACTCAAAAAGCTCAACACAGAATTATCATATGACCCAGGAATCCTACTCAGAATACGCCAAAAGAATTGAAAATGGGCTTGGACATTTGCACACCAATGTTTACTGCAATATTTGGTCACAAGATGGAGACCATCTCAAGCATCCATGGAGTAATAACTTGATTACTGGTTTACTGCGGATGAATGGATAATCAAAACGTGGTACCTGTAGAGTGTCCCTTATCCAAAATGCTTGCGACCAGAAGTGTCTGGATTTTGGAATATTTGCATATATATAATGATATATTTTGGAGATGGGATCCAAGTCTAAATACACTTTATACACATAGCCTGAAGATAATTTTAAACAAAATTCTTAATTTTGTGTATGAAACCAAGCGTGTTAAGTGCTTATGTGTGGAATTTCCCATTTGTGGCATCCTGTGGAACCCAAAAACTTACAGATTTTGGAGCATTTCAGATTTTGAGTTTTCAGATTAGGGAAATAACTGTATATACATACAATGGAATGTTATTCAACTATAAAAAAGAACGAAGTACTAATATATGCTATAACGCAGATAAACCTTGCAAACATTATGCTACAGACACAAAAGAACAAATATTATATGATTCCACTTATGGGAATTATCTAGAAGGGGCAAATTCATAGAGACAGAAAGTAGATTAGAGGTTACAGCGGGTCGGGGAGGGAAGAAGCCATTATTGCTTAATGGCTACAGAGTTTCTGCTAGGGAGATAAAAAAGTTTGGAAATAGTGGTGATGATTGCACAACATTGTGACTGTAATTAATGCCACTGAATTAAACACTTGAAAATGGTTAACATGACAAATTAACATGAATTTCATGTTAATTTAATGATAAAAACAATTAAAAAATTGATGGATGGGTACATATAGGCAATGGATATATGATGGATTTATACATAGTAAGATGAATAGTTGAAGAGATGGGTGGCTTTGTTAGAATTGAGGGGTACATGGATCATGGACATATGACTGGGAAGCGGTAGGATGGAAAGAGAGACCATGGATGGGGAGAGGAGGAGTTTGTGGAACTCTACGCATGGCTCAGCCATGGATGGCAGCTGATGATAAAGGGGGTGACAGTGAGTTTTTCTTGAACCTGCCCTGCCTCAGGGTAGCCACAGGCTGGCACTAACTGAGAAACATTCAGCCAGTAAACACCTCTGTATCGCAGGCTCCCTGCAGCTGGATCTCAACCGCATGCCCAAGCCAGCCAAGACAGCCGAGAAGTGCTCCTTGGACCAGCTGGATGACACCTTCCACCCAGAATGGTTTGTGTCCCTTTTTGAGCAGAAGACAGTGAAGGGCTGGTGGCCGTGTATAGCAGACGAGGGTGAGAAGAAGATACTGGCGGTAAGTCTGCTACCTTCAGCCTGGAGGGCATCTGGGCACGTTCTTCCATAGAAATCACCAGGCATATGTGTGTGCTTACTATTCCTCCTCTTTCTCTGACCTTCACTGTCTCTGTTTTCCAAGGGATTCTCCCTCTGCCCCTCCAATTCCCAGCGTTCCTCTCCCTCAAGGCCCACATCCCAGGAGAAGCCTACTTAAATCCAAAGATGACCCTCGGCTCATGGGGTCAGAGTTCTGGATTCCCCTCTGATCTGGCCTCCTGGGTAAAGGGACGTGGTTGTGTCCATTCCATTTGAGCAAGACCCTTCGAGGACCATCCTTGTTCTACTTTCCTTGCTGAGAGGTCTGTTTAGGGAGGTGATTGGAGGGCCCGAGAGAACCGTCCTTTCCCTAAGTTCAAAGCAACCATGGGGAGGAAATTAATCCCTGAAATTTACTTAGGAACAACAGGCAGCCAATCAACCCTTAAAGTCGTCTGTCCTTGCAATAAAATCCCCTTGTTATATACAGAATCTTGATAATAAGAAATATTAATACCTCAAAAACATGAGAAAAAGGGCATATATAGATAATTCACAGAAGAATTGTAAATGTCAATTACACATTAGAAAGATTCCTCTAGTGATAAAAGAATATAGCAGTATCCCCTTATCTGTGGGGGTGTGTTCCAGGACCCCCGGGGATGCTGGAAACTATGAATAATGCTAGACTCTATGTAGACTATGTTTCCTTGGGTACTTATGAACTTATGATAAAGGTTTTTTTTTCTTATAAATTAGGCACAGTAAGAGATTGACAACAATAAAAATAAAATGGAATGATAACAATATACTACAATAAGAGTTAGGTGAATGTGGTCTCTCTTTCTCTTGGAATATCTTATGTGCTGTCCCACAGGTAACTGAAACCACAGAAATCCAAACCATGGATAAGGAGGGAACTATTGTATTTTTAATTGTGATAATATTTTTGACTATTAAATTAGAGTAAAAAGTAGAAATGCTGGTGAAGATGCAGAGAGACAGGCCCCTTCATTTACATTTGCTGGGAGTGCTATTGGTTTTTACTGTGCAGGAAAGCAATGTGGTATAACATATAGGAAGAGATTTAATGATATTTATGCCCTTGGACTCTGTCATCTCACTTCTAAAATATCTTCTAAAAAGATAATAAGATAAAATAAAAAAAAAATCTAGGTTCTGGGATGTTTATTGTAGCATTATTTACAAATCAAAGAGTTGGAAACAACCTGAATGAACTAAAGTAAGTAGATTACTAAATAATTATGGTCACCCACCCCATAGGATGTTTGTATTCATTAAAAACCACACTTAAAAAAATACATAATTGTACAGTGAAATACATTCCTAAGAGGAAATAAAAAGCTAGCTATAGAACTGTATATACACATACAGACACACACATATGGAGTCTGACAATGTAGTTTGCAAACTCATCCTAGAAAAAGTGCTTTGAAGGGTAGACTAGACCCAGGTGTCAGCGCACAGCTCCCCAAAGGGCAAACTTCAAAGGTGACTGTAGTGATATTCAGCAGTGAGGTACGTAGCACTTTTTCTAGGATGAGTCCAAGAACTTCATTGTTTGACCTTGTACACACAGTAGGATTTTTCATACGCTTGGGAGAAAAGCAGTTATTAAACATGATGCATAAAAATGTTAAAGTGCTTGTCTCTGCATAGTGGAAGTAGGGGCAGTATTCTCCTTTCTTTCTACATTTTTTTGTTTCTAAATGTTCTATAAGGAGCAGGTAGTGCTTTTATGATTAGAGCGACCCTATTTACTTTTTTTTATAAATAATAATAAATGGTCCTTATGTTTATTGTGGCCTGGCTTCTCTGAGGCCATTGGACAGAACCTTTGTGCTTCTAACTAGGCTCTCTCTGTCCCTGCAGGGCAAGCTGGAAATGACCCTGGAGATTGTAGCAGAAAGTGAGCATGAGGAACGACCTGCTGGCCAGGGTCGGGATGAGCCCAACATGAACCCCAAGCTCGAGGACCCCAGGTTAGTGCCCAGGGGCCTAGGGGTGTAGGCCACAGTCTGAGAGGACACTACCACATAGCCGCACAGAGGTTACCAGCCTACATGGCTCAGAGAGAGGTGTGACTCATCCAAGGCCACACAGGAGGTTGAGGACAGGGAGTGGGCACCATTCCAGAGAACACTGGGCTCCTCAGCTAATTCAAGAAGGGTACCAGTTTGCTGTGTGCCAAGCAGACTGTCATGTGGCACAGATGTTGTGCCATGGAACCCTCCCTGCTGCATAGTGGCTATAATCCCCATTTTACAGAGGAGGAAACAATCTTAATGAAGTTAAATAAGGTCATTGCACCTAAGAAAATGGATGAAGCTGTAATTGCCTAACCTGGTCTGATTGGCTCCAGAGCCTGATCAAGGTCTTTCCCTTCATCAAGCTGCCTTCTGTGGCTCTCCTGTGGTGTTAATGTGGCTTTCAAATGGTTTTTCAGCCCTAATTTTCCCGTCTGTGAAATGAGGAGGCCAGTCCCTATCTTCTTTACGTCAGTAGAACCAGACAGGCCAGTGGATCAAAATACTTGGAAGGCAGTTGCAGGGGCAGTTGCTGAAGATGGCTGTCAGGGTGCGGGGCCGTGTTTGTAGGATACCTCCCCTCTAGCCTGCATGGCTCAAGCTGGACTTAGCATGGAAGGCCCCCTTAATTGTAGTGCTGTCCTGAGCGCCCTGGGGCTGGCAGTGATGAGAGAAACCTGTGCCCCAGGATGTTGGGAAGGAGAGACAAGAAAGATCCACCAGACACAGGGCATGCAATCAGATGTTAACAGGGGCGTGAATAAGACACAAAATCCTGCATTTTTAAGTTATGGGGCTGACCTAGGGGAAGGTATTATGGTTCTTGGTTGTGAGAAAAAAAATCAGCTGTCTAGGTTTTCTTCCCTCCAACCCTTCCTTGAACGTGGACTAATCATGTGCATCTGTGCAGGCGACTTGGCTTGCCTGGGGCTCAGTGGGCCATGGCCCACCTCATGTGGCAGGCCTTTGAGGCTCTGCCCAGCTGCCAAATTTGTAGTCTGGTTAAGTGCTGGGTCAGGAAGGCGAGAGGGTGACAGGAAAGGTGTCCTGGAGAAGATGGCAGAGAACTGGGCCTCTGCAGGTGCAAAGGGCTTGGTAGCACCCAGAAGAGGAAGGCAGCACAGGTGGCAGGAATGGCAGAGGCTCGGGGAGGGGAGTGCAGACACAAAGGGCTAAGTGCAGGGGCAGGGCTCGGGGCCTCAAAGCTGGGCAGGTTCGGGGGCAGACTGTGGAGGGCCAGCTCTACCCCACCCGCTGACACAAGTTGAGAGCAGGGTTTGGAGAAAGTGCCCTTGGTAGAGGGTGCTTTGCTGACCTCTGACCTCTGGGATCTTGCTTCCAGGCGCCCTGACACCTCCTTCCTGTGGTTCACCTCCCCGTACAAGACCATGAAGTTCATCCTGTGGCGGCGCTTCCGGTGCGCCATCATCCTCTTCATCATTCTCTTCATCCTACTGCTGTTCCTGGGCATCTTTGTCTATGCCTTCCCGGTGAGCAGGCCTGAGGGGGAGGCACAGGCTGTCCCGGGCAGCTCTTGGTCTAATGCAGGAATCCAGCCTTGTCCTCAAAGGACTCTCCAAGTCTGATGGGGAGAGGTAGCCTCTGTCCTTGGGGAGTCCCTGGTCTGATAGACACAAAGCGCCTACTTTGGGGAGTCCTATCCCCGGGAAGCTCCACGTCCAAAGAAGGAAACTGAGTCTGGCCCTTGATGGGGAGACAGAGCTGTCTTCAGCAAGGCCCTGGGATATTTAGTTAGGGGATTAGCAGAAGATGAGGCCCCTTTGGCTGAGCTGGGCAGGGAACTTTCTTGAAGAAGATGTGGAACGAGGTCTGGAAGGGGAGGGAAGGTGTGGTTGGCAGAGTAGAGGAGACGGCCCCTTTGTTCTGAGTGTAGCACTTGCTAAGTCCAGGAGAAGGGAGGAGCTGGGGCTGGGAGATGGTCTCAATATGCACCTGGAGACCTTGTTAGAGTGTTCCCTGCCTTCTGGGCATGGGGAAAATACGAGGCAAGCAGGTGGCAGGCCGGAAGCTTGGCTCCTGCATGTTTAGGTTCCCTTTCATTTGGGAAGGCAGCTGATGTGAGGCAAAGAGCTTGCCAGGACCATATCAGAGATAGCAGCTGTGTCTCCCTAGCTCTCTCAACTCATCATAGAACTCCAAAGATGCTTCAGCCCCCAGAGTCTCTGGTACTTCAGACCGTGAAAAGATCACAGTGCTGTCAGACTGATACCTGATTTCTAATGTTCTTTAAAAAATTTAAAACCTTTTTAATATGAAAATTTCAAACCAATATGCAAGTGGAGAGAGTAATGTAGTTAGCCCCTGTTGCCCTGACTTTAACAGCAAAGGCATAAGCACCAGAGAGGGAGAGGGACTGGCTCTGGCTGCCCAGCAATCTGTGCAGGTCCCAGTCCAGGGCCACTATGCTTCCTACTGGGGGCCTCGGTCCTGGACAGCATCAGGCCACCAGCCTAAAGCATTGTTTCCCAGCAGACAGGTTGCTCAGGGAACTACTCCCAGGTGAGCAGTTCGATCTAAGAATCTTCCGGATGAGGAAGGGAGGGAGACCCTTCTCCCACTGCAGCTAGTGATGCTTTGTGTCAGCAGAGCGTGCCTCAGAGGAGAAAGGGTGTTAAAACTGCAAATCATCCATGCAGTTCCTAACAGCATAGGCCATGGGGAGCAGTAGAAAGGTCTATCTGGTTTGGATGTCCAGGTTCCATCTGGCGAGAGGCCAGGCTTTCTATGCTGGCTACGGCCACCTGAGGCTCTGCACTGACATTTCTGAGGCTCAGCAAGAAGAGCTGCAGTCAACGGGCAAAATATGACTGCAGTCCAGGGGTAGATCCAGGCTATGAAGACCTGAAATGTGTACGGTGGGGGGCCTCTTTAAACAAAGGAAGATTATAGGGCCATGGAAGGGTGTGGGCAAGGGTGGTATCCTGGGATATAAGCTGTGACTTGTGGTGGCCTGAGGTCTGGGACCGGGCCCCAGGACTCCTTCCTAGTGGTTCTTCCTTTCTCCTGGCCTGCCTCGGGCTCCCCTCTCCTCTCTGGGGTGAGCTGGCCACCATTTGGTTAGTGGGGAGACTGCATTAAGTGTGCATGTGTGTCTGGGAGGTAAGCGTGAGCTACAGGCAGGAAGGTATGATGACGTGGCTCATGCCATTGGGGAGTTCTCAGTTTCCCAGGGAGACATTGAAACCAGACAATAAGGAAAACCACCTGTATGACAGATGCTCCATTATGAGGCTTGGAAAGTTTCTAAGAGGAGAGTCCATGCAGGCCTCGTTCCTCAAGGTGCGGTCTGAGGGCCAGCAGCATCTCATCACCAGGCGGCTTGCTAGAAATGCAGTCGTGGGCTGGTCCCGGGCCTGCTGAGGGAGAGTCGGCGTGTGAGCATATGCCGCTTGCAGAGCCACCGTTGTGGAGACAGAGCTCTGCAGCTGCGGTCAGGAGTGTTGGCTCCACCTGTGACTTCCTGTGTGACCTTGTCAGGTGCCTTCCTGTTCGCATGAGGAAGGGGATGTGCAGGATGGGCTCTGGCCTCCTGTGGCTGTAACTGTGGTTAGGGGAACACGTTTGCCTTTCCTGGGGGGCTTCACATCACGCCAGCCTCCTCCTGAAGAGCAGGTCCCCAGTAGCATCACCACTGCCCTTTCTGTGGCTGCTCCTGGTCCCAGACACCTGCACCTGCCCTGCATGATATCTGGGGGAATAAGGGAAGATTTCCAGTCACCTCCAGCCTGTGGCTCTTCCTCATTCCTGGGGCAGCCTCAGCCCCAGGCCCTGTGGGGACCAGCAGAGTAGCATTTTAGGGGCCACTGGTCAGAGACCTACCGTGTCTTCTGGGCTCCAGCAGTGATTTCTGTCCTTTGAGTTCTCCTGGAGATAGTCCTCTTTAAACTTTGGCCCTTATCTCTCCTCTCCCCACTCCTAGCGCTGATGTGTGGGCTTCAGATGCTAGGCAGGGGTCCAGGGATGAAGTGGGCAGCCTGGCTCTGAGGCTGCGCTCTGATTTTGCTTGTGGGTTTTTGCTGCCAGTTAGGCAAATCCTGCCTCCTTCTCTCATGTCACTCAATCACCTGAGTGGTACCAGACCAATCAGGGCCAAGTCCTATGTCCCTCACCTGGCTTTCAGGCTGTGGGGCAGAAGGCCAGTTGCATCTCCCCAAATCAGGGCCTAGTGAAGAGGGGCCCACGGCTGGGCTGCTCCAGTTGGCCTAATCCCCTACCCTTTTTGAAACCCCCCTAGGAGGGGGGCAGGAGGGCAGTCTGTTTGATTTCTGCTGGTTCACCCCTCAAAGCTAGCTGGGAGCAGGGCCAGTGTGGGGCGGCAGGAGGCGATTTGGCAGGGAAGGAGAGCCGGCTTTGTTTCCAGATTTGGCTTTCCCTAGCCGGCACCAGGGAACATACTGTCCCAATTAGGAACCCTGTGTTGTGTTGTGTGTGTTTTCATGGTTTTGCGGAGGAGAGGTGTATGGGGGGTTCCTGTCAGTTGTGCCCAGGCAGAGCTTAATCAAGGGTGACCCATCTCTGTGCTGGTCTGCATCATGGGCCATCCTGTGCAGCCCATCCCCAACTCTCTATTTTCTGGACAGGGATGTGGTGATCCGGGAGCCCTGGGTTCCTGTGGAGTAGGGGAGAATTGTGGCCCTGCCTTCAGTGCCTGTCTAACGGGAGAGGCCAAGGCCTGGGGGTCAGAGGCTTCTTGGCAGTCAGTTGGAACATGGGATTGTGTTCAGATTCATGGAGAAGGCAGAGTGATTGAGAGGGCCTTGTCTCCAGGCAGGAGGTTGCGAGTAGAGGGCTCGGCTTTCCTGAGTGGCAAGAGTACTAGGTCGGGTGGAATGCTGAGCTGCCTGTAAGAGGGTGGGGTGGCTGGTGAGGGCACAGGGCAGGCAGGTGGTTGAGGAGTGATGGGTCTCCTTTCCTAGCCCCTGCCTCCTGGCTGCTCAACCCCTTACTCCACTCCAACTTTACCGCCCTGATAGGTCACAAGTGTCCCTGTCTGTTCCGTCCCTCCAGAACTATGCTGCCATGAAGCTGGTGAAGCCCTTCAGCTAAGGATTCTCCTACCCTGGTAGAGGGGACATAGGATGCCCTCCCGGCCAGGACTGGCCTACCTCCTCCGTCCAGCTCAGCTGAGCTCCTGCAGACCTTCGCAGCCTGACTGTCCTGTCAGGGTGGACAGACAGACAGACAGATACACGCGTGCTCCAAGAGTTGCCAACGTTGATCCTGGGATCACCCCACTTTTACCATTTCTCACCCAACCCTTTTTTGGATCTGCTTGAATGTATTTGGGTATAAAACAGTTTGTATCACAAAGCGGCATGAGTGTGTGCATTTCTGCAGTACCTGATGGGGCGTGGCTGTGCAGGGCGGGGTAGTTCGGGGTATGGAGGGGTATGGGCCATTTCTAGCTTAGCCTTTCGAAGGCAGAAGCAGCCCAGAAGCAGTGTGTGGGACACCATGGAACTGTTTATTCTTTTACGAGACTGGTGGCGGTACAGGGTGGGCTTTCAGGCTTGGTGTCTGGCCTGACTGAAGACCCAGCATCTGCTGCCTCCTCTCCTGTCCAGGACTTGTCTTTGCTCCTGCCCACTTGGGCATTTCCCCTCCCTTTCCTGGCTTTCTTGCCTTTTGCTTCATAGGTGGGAAGTTTCCTGTAACTTCTGGTTTCTTTGACCATGCTGGGGAAAAGGTTCCACTTAATTAAAAGGGAACACCACACCAGGGAAGGTGTTGGCCCAGAAGATCTCCAGGCAAAGGAGCCACTGGACCTCTGGCTTTGACCTTGTCCCCCACACTATTGAGATTTCTTAGGATTCTCTCCCTCTGCTTCCTCACTCTGATTTAAAAATCTGCTCTGGGCAAAGACACCTTTTTCTTGTGGTCTGAAGCTTAGCCTTAGTCATTGGTCTGACATTTCCTGCAGGAATCAGGCTTAATCTACAGGAGAAAAAGGAACATACTCAGAGAAAAAGCTAAGAGCTTAAACACCTCACATTTCCAAAAGAGAGTCCTCTGCCTCTCTTACCCGAGGGGATGGAACTTATGAGCACAGCGCTGGAAGCCTCCTTCCTCTCTAGCACTGTGCTTGGGAAATAGGAGACCAGGAGGCGTCTCTGCTTTCCCACTGTGAGCTGCTTCCTGGCCCGGGGCCCCAAGGCCCTGGAGATCCTTCCAGCCCCTCTTGGCTCTTCACTACACCCTTAGACCCAGTCTGAGACACTGCCACGTCCCCACCTGACTGGAAGGACTAGGGGTGGTTGAGACAGGATTAGTGCCTGACGCTGTCCCCATAGTTACTTCTCGGCTGAGGAAGCTGCCTCTTGAAAACAGGACAATTCTTACTCCAGGAGAACTTCCAGGAGGTGACCATGAGCCCTGAGAAACTTGGTGGCCAACCTGACACCCTGACACCTGAACCTTGGATCTGGGGGCCACACCTGGGTCTTCATGGTCCCCTGCTGAGTGTGCCTGTGTGGAGGGCTCAGCGTCTAGAGAGGTCTGGAGTGGGAGGAAGGAAGCGGGGGAGGCTGCTGCTTCAGGAGGGGCCAAGAAAGTTTTATAGGATAGGGGAGGCCTGAGATTATTTGAAGGTAGGTAAGAGGAAGCCACTGGGTAGGGAAAGATCAAACACACAAGAGAGAATATAGGCTAATTGATGGAAGCAGTTTCTGGAGAAGGAAAGGAGGTTGTTAGCTTTGGAAAGAAGGCCCACTTTTTCTTCCAAGCACAGAAAGGCAAGGGGAGCAAACACATATCATACAACTATCAGTTGGGTTAAGAAAGTTTTGGGGGGGAGGTCATTGTGCTCATTTTTTCATTTATTCCTTTGTTCTTGATTGACGCACTGGGTTGCAGGTAATAGAAAACCCAACTCAAGCTAATTGAGGGAATTTAATGGCTTTCTGGGAATGAAACTGGATTTAGGCAGGGCTAATCCAGCTCCTCTACTGGGTTCTGAGACTGTATGTTCTCAGGGCTGGCTTCTGTCTAAAGCTGGCTCCATTTGTACTGCTGGGCTTGCAGCTATTCCCTGGGACCACATAGGCCACCAAGCAGAACTCAGAGGGCAATGCTGAATGGATGGCAAGGGGACACCATGTTCTACAAATGTGCCTTGAGAGATTCCATGTGGCCGTCCTAGGCTGGGTTCTGGGGATGCAGCATGAGTTACCTTTACTCCTGGGCTTCCAGAGCTCCCAGAATGGCAGGAGAGTGTCAGAGAAGGAACAGCGACTTCCCTGGGACAGGGAGAGGCAAGAGACGCAAGAAGGAATATCATTTGAGCTGAACACTGGACTGGCCCAGTGACAAAAGGGGACAGGTGCTCTCAGAGACAGAGATGAAGGCTGAGTAATGGAGGTGTCAGAGAGCTTGGCTGATCCAGAGGATGGCTGTGAGAGAGAGAGAGTGCACCCAGAATAAAGTAGTACAACAGGTGAGAGGGAGGAGGGCTGGAAGGGCAAGGCCAGGTGTGAAAGGGCCTTGTGTGTGCAGCTGAGAAGTTTGAACTTCATTCTGGGGGCAATGAAGAAGCACAGAGGGCTCAAAGCTTGGCTGACCTTGATTAGAATACGTGTTTTTGAAAAAATCTTCTAACTTAGTTCTCATCTTGGGAGTCCCCTGGGGGCATGTAGGCAGGCTTCAGGTATATAAACATTATGGCAAACTGCCTTTGACAAGGTGAGGGTTTAGTGATCTTTCTCAGTTCTCAAAAGGGGCTGTGGTCACTCATGGTGAAGAACAATTGCCTGGTATTCCATGTGGCCAGTTGGAGAGGGTCATCCTAGAGCAGTGGTTCATTAATCCAGGAGTAATCTGGGGGACATGTGAAAGGCAGGGTAAAGGGGGTGCTATCTGTGTACCAGGCAAGGTGCTAGGCTCTAGAGATCCAAGGTTGAGTAAGATAAACATGTTCCCACCCTTGGATTGTGTGTGGGTGGGTAGAAGAGGCAGACAAGTAGATAGGCAATTACAGTACACTGATAGATAAGCAGGAGTTACAGGTTCAAGAGCAGGGGATGGCAAAGAGCAGGGAACAGATATGCAAAGATGGGCCATGACCAGAAATTAGTTCAAAGATCTATAGTAATTTCCATTGTTTTCAACCAGGGGCAATTTTGCCCTTGAGGGCACGTTTGGCAATGTCTGGAGACATTTCTGATTGTTATAACTGATGAGGCGAGGTGGAGGGCAGTCCTGGCACTCAGCAGCCATGAAACATCCTACAAAGTACACAACAACAGCCTTCTGGCCCCTAACAAAGAATTATCCAGTCCTGGCTCAGCGCCTGTGGCTCAGCGGGCTAAGGCACCAGCCATGTACACCTGAGCTGGCGGGTTCGAATCCAGCCCAGGCTCAGGCCTGCCAAACAACAATGATGGCTGCAACCAAAAAATGGCCGGGCGTTGTGACGGGCGCCTGTGGTCCCAGCTACTTGGGAGGCAGAGGCAAGAGACTCACTTGAGCCCAGGAATTGGAGGTTGCTGTGAGCTGTGATGCCACAGCACTCTATCCAGGGTGACAGCTTGAGGCTCTGTCTCAAAAAAAAAAAA
>CAUYON010156042.1:0-18589 GCA_963573935.1 Arctocebus calabarensis
GAATCATAATTATGTACATTGGTGCACTCACAGGGCACGATTCATATACATTCAGAAATATTTTGATCATACTGTTACAGATATCCTTCATGGCATTTCCTTGATCACTATATAAAGACATTAATACTCTACCTTTAATAAGTTTCGCCAATACCCTGCTAAGATGCACCATAGGTGTGATCCCACCATTTACCCTCTCTCCACCCATCCTCCCCCCTCCACTCCCCTATCCCTGTATTCCTGTGCTATAATTGGGTTTTAGCCTTCATATGAAAGCTATAAATTAGCTTCATATTAGGGCACCTATACTTCTACTTTGAATGTTTGGAAATTAAATAACTACTACATCTTGCTATTTCCTTTATCCTTTCTTTGTAAAAGTATTTTTACGCCAAAATGAGTTGTGTACTGCTAATTCTGTTAATAACAATCAGTGAATCTGTTCCAGACACCTGTGATGCCAGAAGGAGTGTTTATCCATGCCGGCAGTGGCCACTGGGTTGTGATTAACTAATAGGCTGTCTGAACCTGGCTACAGCTGCACCACCCAAGGTGCCATGTTTAGACACTATTTGATGAAAAGTACAGCTTCTCCATATGGGGAGCATCTCTGGATACAGTGAACCACCAGTTCATCTATCATGTTGCAAAATAAGCAAATGCTTGGTGCAAGTGATATTTAAATTAAGTGGTCCCATTTTACTTTTTTTAAGTAAGAAAACACCAGGAACCCTGATTCTAGAAAGAATTACAAATGATGTTTTAATAAGAAAAGCATAAAATGATGCAAATTTTAAATAAAATATTACCTTTTTAAGGTTTTTTTTTTAATTTGAAGAGTATTACAACAATTTATAAGCTGCATACCACTGTAGCTAATGAGTCTTTTTGTAATAATTGTCATGTTATGGTTCTAAGAATTAATAATATAATGTTATGTCTATATTTTCTTACAAAGCATATTATATTGGACAGGTTTGTTGTTAAACTATTAAATTTACTTGTCTGTTATAATGCATGCAGCTAAATTACAAAAGATAATAAAGAAAATGGAAGGAGACTTGTGGAAACACTAGATTAATTTCAGGCAACTTTAGTTTAGAGTATTGTATTATTGGATAAACTAATGGTCCATCCCACCTAATTTCCTTTCTTTGAGAGATGGCAACAGGTACATCTATTTAAAGAGCTCATGATAGACATAAAAGTTGGATTGCATATTAAAATTTTGTAAATTATTGAATATATATTATCAAATCAATGTTTTGAGATCTTCAAGTAGATAAATTAGCATATTTAGGAGCAAATGTATAGATCTATTAGAACTTAGAGAAGGGAGACATTCCAGAGAGAAAGGTGAAACATGGAGAAAAATAAACAAAACTGTGGATTTATTGCATTCTTTCATCCATATTACTAAAGATAGTTCAATGAAGTAGTTATCTTCAGAACCTCTTCTAGCTTCTTGAGAAATACAGCCTCAATTTTAGTAAAATCATTATATTTTTTAAAAATCACATTTTTATGATATAAATACTAGTTTTAGGACCACATGGAATCTAGTTAGTTCCCTTTTAGGGAACTTTTGATAGAAAATTGGAAGAGGATTGGGCCATTCAGAAAAGCATCCATATGAGGAAAAAATGATGTTGGAAATGTTAACTTTGTTGATCTAAAAGGAAGTGGTTGAGCCAGAAAATATAATTTAAAGAGTTTAATTGAGCCAACATGAGAGAAGTTCTACAGAATATTCAGACCCAAATAATCTTAGATAAGAATCATAGGTAGGCAGCTAGGCATCCAGCTTTCGTGGGGAAGGAGGGTAAGGGTGGGACTTCCAGGCTTCCATCCCCGTGTCTCACACCTTAATTTGTCCCAAGTCTTTGCTCACACCTGAGGAGGAGAGAATGCCCTACCAATCTGCCAATCAGAATGTAGCCTTCATGCTACAAGAGGATGAAGAAGACTCTCTAGCTTAATGACAGGTAAAATAGAACCTAAAATGTGACCATGAAGAGTCTTAAGGCTAATTATCATGTCATTAGTATAAATTTACATAATGGTTCAGATCCCCCAATGAGCACTCGAGAGGCTCATGGGAAGTTCACATTCACACTAAGAATCAGATGTCAAGGTCAACCTGACCCAAGCCATATAAGAGAAAACTGCCTGCCATAATCTTTGCCTTTTTGTCTTTTACTTGTCATTACAATGGGGACTGTTTCACTGTCTATGGTGAATGTATCTTGCTCTATACAGCTATATAGCGCACTGACTCTATAAACTTATCTTTTTCAATAAACTTTGTTCTATTCTTGGCTTACTTTGGGATGTCTGGTCATTTTTGACCGTGAGCATTCCAAGAATTAAGGACCCTTTAGCAACTTCTTGAAATCCCAAAATTTTAGGACATAGAAAGCCACTTTGAAACACAGCAGGAATTCTGCTCAGCCTTTGTCACAAGACTATTTCAAAGGAAAAAAGGGGAACAGAGAGTGAACAGATACAAATTTATTTAGAATTTTCATTGATATTCCAGAAATAACATTGATTAGTGATTGGCTATACATTAATCTATAAAGTGTGGTGTACAGTGTCTGGTGAGGCATTTTTACATTACTTGTAACTTTTTGTGATAATACGCTCAGTTTCAAGAGATAAATATATAACTCAAGAGAAGAGGTAGCACATGGATGCACTCTCCTTTTAACATTTCTCTCAGCCTGATAATTTGAAAATATTTGCATTACTCAGATAAAAGTTCTTTTTTTTCTTAACTTGATCCTACTATTAAAAGAAGTGATGTGATTCACTGTCTCTGGTGAGAATCAGTAGTTGTAATCTCACTGCTTTGCCTGGGCTACTTCAGTGCCACTGCTTAGAAAACGTAATTAATCTACAGGCCTACTGAAAGCTTTCCCATTGCATTCTGAAGGTTCAGAAAAAAGAAAAGAAAAGAAAAAGAAACTGGAAAAAGGAGATTTACTGCAGAAAAGGCATATGAATTAATTAACACACATACAAGGGAGAACCAAAGAATGATTAATCCACCACTCCAGTGCAGTTCATAACCTTATATACCATCTTGAGTTTACAGAGAGAATAGGAACGTATGTACTGACTGTAAGTATGGGTTATAGCGGCAAAACAGGATATGAGAGGGAGAAGGGAAGGCTAGAAAACTAATAGGTAGCAACCTTCAAAGAGAATAGGCAGTAAAGGTATCTTTTAGAGCTTTGAAGATGTCAGACACTCAGTTAATCTTTCTGGATTGGACAAGGGACAGTCTCCCCTAAAACCTGGCTGCATTAATGCATATCCTCTGTAGATGCAAATCTCGCTGACAAAAGACAGCAATGCTGGACTCTGAACAGCCATCACAATATATGTCAAAGAAGTATATTTTATAGTGAAATACTTTCATTTTCTTCAGTACACAAGTGCTCTAAAGAGGGATTCAGATAGATCCCATTCTTATTCAGAACTCGTGTGCCTTGCCAAGGAGAAATAAATATGTTCAGAAAATCATTTCGAATTTCCTGGAGAAATCAATCAGGAAAAAATCTTATTTTATATTGTGGGTAGCGTAACAAAACCTTTCTGCAATTGACAAAGACATTGATGGCCAAAATCCTAATCTAAGTGAACGACTTTGTTTTCCTGATAATAAAGATAAAAATTGTAAAGTGATGAGTATAGGAGGGTGAAAATGATACAGGTTTTCCCCACTCAGGACTGGGCGTGAACCCTATTTCCTTGGCCTAAGCAAGCTCAACCATGTTCTCTTGACCCAAGCATGTCCAAAAGTCAGTCTGACCAGCATCCCACATAAGCCACCACTCCGGGAATAGAAAACATACTCTAAATGAGACTGCATCTCTAGATAAGGACAGTCTTAAAATTCACATCTGCCCTCAAACCCCCAGCACCATAGCCTCCATCTCCCCAAACCCCCCACCAGCAGGGTAGGAAAAGCAATATATAAACCCCTAGACAGAAGACCCAGATGGACTACCCACTCAGGAACTCCCTTCAGCATGCTTTGACTTTTTCTACCCTTATCTGTCAGTAAAATCTGTCATTTTGCTTACTCACATGGCCTGTGGATTCATTCTTTGAAAACAAAACAAACAAATAAAAACAAACAAACAAAAAAGCAAACGCACACACAACACTTTGCTTTTTTAGCTTTACTTATAAATGTAGCATTTGATCTTGCTGAGCATTTATAAACAAAGACCTGTTATTAATGGAAAAATCAAACTCTGTAAAATATTTGAAAGAGGTTATTCTGAGTGGCTATGAGTGACTGCAGCCCAGGAAAGCACAGTCTCAGGAGGTCCTGAGCAAATATATCTGAAACACTCAGGTTACAATTTGGTTTTATACATTTTAAGGAGATAGGAATTGTAGGAAAAGTAATAAATCAATATATAGGGTTATGCTTTGCTTTGGCCTCAAAATGCAGAAAATCCAGAAGACAAGGCTAACAAATCAAGGTGGGCGTGGGATTCTTTAGGTGGCTATTGGTTCAAAAGTTATGCTTTGTCACAAACTTGGAGTCAGTAGAAAGGAATCTTTTAAATTTAGACAATGAGAGAAAAGGGTTTTGTTATCTGCCATGTGTTCCTGTACTCTGGTCAGTTTAGAAAGTAAGTCACAATCTGCTGGGTTAGGAAGTACCTGTTAAGCAAGATTGGTGGACTATGGGTGTGACAACACTTGATATGCATAGCCTAAATCATAGCTGTGTACATTAGTGCAATCATTGGGTATAATGTGCTGGCTTCATATACAATCTGAAATATTTTCATCCAACTGTTCGACATAATCTTCGTGGGATTTTCTTGGTTATTGTATGAAAGCATTTGTATTCTGCATTTAGTAAGTTTCACCTGTACCCTTCTAAGATGCACCATAAGTGTGATCCCAACATTTAACCTCTCTCCACCCATCCTCCCCGCTCCCATTCCCTCCTCTCCCTTTCTCCTTTCCCCATATTCTTGTGCTATAATTGGGTTATAGCCTTCATATGAAATCTATAAATTAGCTTTATAGTAGGACTGAGTACATTGGATACTTTTTCTTTCATTCTTGAGATACTTTGCTAAGAAGAATGTGTTCCAGCTCCATCCAAGTAAACACAAAAGAGCTAAAGTCTCCATCTTTCTTTAAGGCTGTGTAATATTCCATGGTATACATGTACCACAATTTATTAATCCATTCGTGGATCGATGGGCACTTGGGTTTCTTCCATGACGTAGCAATTATGCATTGAGCTGCAATAAACATTCTGGTACAAGTATCTTTATTATAATGTGATTTTTGGCCAAGTATTTTCTTTTAAATACAAACATTTAAAAAATGTTATTGACCATAGTAGACATTTGAGTTTATAACCTTTCCATGGAAATTCTGTGGAGCGGAATCTTTCCATCTTCCAAACTCCCCATCAATTGTTCAGATTTCTGTCTAGACTCTATATTGGTGACCCATTAGTTAGAAAGCTATGCCTATATATAAAACAGAGTTATAGTGAATAATAGAGATAATCAAGTTATAAGAGGAACATAATGACCTAAATGTAAAGAGCTTCTTACTGTCACTTTTTGTTTTGCCTCTCACATTTCCAACAGATTAGGTTTTTTTCCATGTAATTGTGATTCTAAGGCTATTCAGAGGTAATGATGCAGTGAGAAGTTACCTAGCATGGAAAACTAATTTACAAGCAATATTTGATAAAAATGTTCTCATTGTCATGTGTAATATATGTATTTTGATCAGATTTATTTGCAAAAAAAATAGAGTGGTCTCTTCTGACATACACAAAATCCTGTTATGTTAGTAACAGGAGTTTATGCATAATAAATTATTTTTTGTATTGATTAAAATTGTATTACTAAATTGAAAATAAGTTCTCTCACTATTTAATCATGAGGCTAAATTTTACAGTTTGTGTTGTTTGTTGATTTAAATACATCTTTACTAAGTGCAACTATTGAAGAAAATGATCATTTTTATTTATTAAATCTAATTTTGGAATTCCTTTTCATCTCTCATGTTCCACTTAAATTCATTCATAAAGAATAAACAAGCCCTAAAATAATGTAACTATTGGAAATAAAATGATGACTGTTTTAAATCAGAAATGAGATTATTTATCCACCCTTAATACAAAGCTACTAGTAACTTTATAATTGTTTACTCAAAGACCATAGTCATGTTGCTCTCGGCCACTAAGAACCCTTATTTTGTGTTAATGGTATTTGCTCCAACCAAACCTTTAAAGAAGAACTAGTACCTATATTACTTAACCTTTTCCATAACATAGAAAAAGAAGGAAAACTTCCCAACACTTTCTATTAAGCAAATATCACCCTGATCCTCAAACCAGGAAAAGACCCAACAAGAAAAGAAAATTATAGACCAATATCCTTAATGAATATAGATGCAAAAATATTCAATAAGATCCTAGCAAACAGAATCCAGCAATACACCAAAGGAATTATACACAATGACCAAATAGGTTTTATCCCAGGGTCTCAAGGTTAGTTCAATACACGTAAATCTATAAATATCACATAAACAAAATAAAAAACAAAGACTATATGATTCTCTCAATAGATGCAGAAAAAGCTTTTGACAATATCCAGCATCCTTTCATGATCTGAACACTTAAGAACATAGGTATAGAAGGGACTTTTCTTAAACTGATAGAGGTCATCTACACACACCCACAATCCATATCATTTGAAGGGGGGAAAATTGAAAACATTTCCACCCAGATCAGGAACCAGGCAAGGTTATCCATAGTCTCCACTGCTTTTAACATTGTAATGAAAATCTTAGCCATTACAATCAGGCAAGAGAAGGTGATCAAGGGTATACAAATAGGGTCAGAGGAGATCAAACTTTCACTCTTTGCAGATGATGTGGTTTTATACCTGGAAAACTCCAGGGACTCAACTACAAAACTCTTAGAAGTGATCAAGAAATACAGTAGCGTATCAGCATACAAAATCAATTCTCACAAATCAGTACCTTTTATATACACCAATAACAGTCAGGCTGAAAAAAACAGTCAAGGACTCTATTCTTTTACAGTAGTGCCAAAGAAGATGAAACAATCTGGGAGTTTACTAATGAAGGACGTGAAAGATGATTTATAAAGGGAACTATGAAGCTCTAAGAAAAGAAATAGCTGAACATCTTAGCAAGTGGAAAAACATACCATGCTCATGGCTAGGAAGAATCAACATTGTTAAAATGTCCATATTATCCAAAGCAATCTACTGATTTAATGCAATCCCTATCAAAGCACCACTATCATACTTTAAAGATCCGGAAAACATAGTACTTCATTTTATATGGAACCAGAAAATAACCTTGAATAGTCAAGACATTACTCAGAAATAAAAACAAATCAGGAGGAATCACGTTACCAGACTTCCATCTGTACTATAAATCTATAGTGATCAAAACAGCATGGTACTGACACAAAAATAGAGAGGTGGATGTATGGAACAGAATTGAGAACCAAGAAATGAACTCAGACACTCATTGTCATTTGATCTTTGATAAGCCTATCAAAAATATAAATTGGGGGAAAGATTTCCTATTTAACAAATGGTGCTGGGTTAACTAGATGGCAACATGTAGAAGACTGAAACTGGACCCATACCATCAACAAAAAATTGACTCTCACTAGATAAAAGATTTAAACTTAAGACATGCAACTATAAAAATTCTTGGAGAGAGTGCAGGGGAAATTCTTAAGGAAATTGGCCTGGGAGAATACTTTATGAGGAGCACCCCCCCAGGCTATAGAAGAAACACCAAAAATATATTACTGGGATCTGATCAAACTAAAAAGCTTCTACACAGCAAAGAATACAGTAAGTAAAGCAAGCAGATAGCCCTCAGAATGGGAGAGGATATTTGCAGGTTATGTTTCTGACAAAGGTTTGATAACCAGAATCCACAGAGAACTCAAACTTATTAATAAAAAAAGAACAAGTAATCTCATTTCAGTGTGGGTGAGAGACTTAAACAGAAGCTTCTCTGAAGAAGATAGATGCCTGGCCTACAGACACAAAAAATGCTCATCATCTTTAACCATCAGAGAAATGCAAATCAAAACCACTTTGAGACATCATCTAACTCCAGTAAGAGTGGCTCACATAACAAAATTCCCAAACTATAGATGTTGGTGTGGATGTGGAGAAAAAAACACTTCTGCACTGCTGGTGGGAATGCAAGCTAATATGTCCCTTTTGGAAAGAAGTATGGAGAATACTCATGGATTTAAAAGTATACCTGCTGTTTGATTCTACAATTCCTCTACTAGGAGTACATCTAAAAGACCAAAAATCACTTTATAGCAAAGATATTTGCACCAGATTGTTCATTGTGGCTCAATGCATAATAGCCAATCCATGGAAAAAGCCCAAGTGCCCATTGACCCATGAATGGATTAATAAATTGTGGTATATGTATACCATGGAATATTATGCAGCCTTAAAAAGATGGAGACTTTACCTCTTTTATGTTTATATGGATGGAGCTGGAACGTATCCTACTTAGTAAAGTATCTCAAGAGTGAAGGGAAAAGTCTCCAATGTACTCATTACTATTATGAAACCTATTCACAATCACTCACACTTGTGGGAGGGGGGATAGAGAGGGGAAGGAGGAGGTCAGATGGAGGGAAGGTGAATGGTGAGATCACACCTGTGGTGCATATTGCAAGGGTACATGTTGGATCTATTAAATATAGAGTATAAATATCTTATCACAATGATTAGGTAAATGAAATGTGGGATTAACCAGTATAATGTAAGCATTCCAAATTGTATATGAAATCAGCACATCGTATCCCATAAATGCATTAATGTATATATGATCTACCTCTTTATGGTTTAATAAAAATAAAAAATAAAAAATAATAACATGAAGTGTGTCATTTAAAAATTTGTTTCCATGGAAAGATAAACCAAGTCTAATTTGAGAGGTTCTCTAGCAGAAAATAATTCACTAGGAGCATTTGGGACAACTGTATGCTTATCTACAGTCTTAAATATACACGTGACTCATTTACTTAAATTGTAGATATATTGAAGCATTTACATTCAATGTCAATTGCAAAATATCATTTCACAGTTTATGCAATAAACACTGTTGGCTATTGCTTTCACTACTCTTTACAGTTTGAACTGCAAATCAATGAAAATGTCAATTATTAGTATCAGATCAAAAAGAACACTTTAAATAATCTATAATCGAAAGTAGAAAATGGCTATCATGGTATTATTTTGTTCTGGAAAATACTGTGACATGTATAACACCTGCAGAATGCAAAAACGGAAAGAAACCATACCACACAAATAGAAATGAAGTGATTTAAAAACGACAAAATTCATATGTAGACATGATTTCTTTTATTCAGCTACTCAGTGTGAACCCAAACCTCTTAAGGTAGGGGGAAAAAAATGAAACGTTAACATAGAAGATGGTACATTTTATATGAAAATCAATAGGCTTTTCAAGAAATATGAAAAAATTCTTGTTGTTTAAGGAAAAATCTGGAGTTTTATACATTATTTGGTAACATTTAATCAGTATAAAATAGTCATTTTATTCAAAATATGTTAAATACTATCACATATTTAGAGAAAGTAATGCTATATTTAATGTATTTTTAATATACTTACTACAAAATGTAAATTGACAAACAAAGTAAGAGATACTGCAATTACCAGCTGAGTACAAAAGTTAAAGAGGGGAATTTAGAATACCTCAATATAACTTTCAAATGATAAAACTCCTTAGTAAGTAGAGTGGTTCCGATTGAGTAAATCAAACTTTCTACTTGTTCAAATAATAATTTCATAATTACATGCCTTAATAATTTAAGGCATTTTAATATATTATGTCCATTGAACAAAGCTCATTATTATCCCTTACTAAATGAGAAAACTAGAAGCCATGTGAATAGCTAGAGATGGAGCAAGGATTCAAAAACAGGTCTTATGGCACCACATCTTCAAAGTAGTCTTCAAAATTTAAGAGGTAATGTTATATATATCTAGCTGATGTTTTCCTGCTAGATTTGTTAGCTTTCAAGATGGCTGCCTGTGCCCTAAAATGTCAAGGTTTGGGGCAGGTGAGTCCTTGGTTCTTGGAGTGCTCACTCAAAATTAAGGCAAGTGTCAAAGTTTATTGAGAAAGAGAGGTAAACAGGACAGTTTACAAAACAGGATAAATTTGCTATGCCTCCATTTACAGGGCAAGTTGGCAAAGAACCTTTGAACGTGGCCCGGGCTTCTCCTTCATATGGCCTGGGTTGGGCTCACTTAGAATAAGAGGTGGCCATGCAATCGGGGTCTTACTGCACATATGGACTTCTCATGAGTCTCTCTGAGAGCTCGGGGTAAGGGGTATGTGGCCACGGGATAATTGGTCTTAAAGCAGTCCTAAGTCACCTTCAAGATTCCATTGCACCTGTTGTTAAGCTAGAGCATTTTCTACATCTTTTTGCATTGAACAGGCTGAGTTCTGATTGGTATATTGGCAGCCTGGGGGTTCTGCCTCTGTTCTCCTTTTCCAAGAGAGGTGTCCCTAACTGCTTAACAGATTTATTGTGACCAGAAGGAAAAAAAGGGTGGACTCTAGGACTTCATGTTTGTTTCTTATCTGGGTGTTGATTGTACAAAAGGTTCAGTGACAATTTCACTCAGTTTTGAACATTTATTATAAGTGAGATTTTAATAATTACATTACATTTCAAAATAAATAAAATAAACAAGAATCAAACAAAAATAAATTTCCATTTCTCTCTTAGATGGAACTGTTCACAAAGCATTTGCCATGCTTGACAATGCCCTCTATGATCTAGCTTCTAACACTATCCCATCCCCTCTGCTTTATTTTTCTTCCTCATTCTCTATTTTTCCTCGCAAGCTTTTCAAAACCTAACATATTAAATATTATACTCCCTTAAAAATGTGTTTCTCTCCACCATAAGAAAAGCAACATGGGGTGGTGCCTGTGACTCAAAGGAGTAGGGCACCAGCCCCATATGCCAGAGGTGGTGGGTTCAAACCCAGCTCCAGCCAAAAATTCCAGGAAAAAAAGGAAGGGAGAGAAGCAACATGAGGCCAAGAACATTTATGTGTCTCCTGCACTATTATATATCCCATGCCTAGCATGTTCCAGGTGCTCAATTAATATTTATGTGATGAATGAATTAATGGTTTGACACCCGTAGCTCAGTGAATAGGGCACCGGCCACGTATATAGAGGCTGGTAGGTTCAAGCCTGGCCGCGGTCTGCTAAACAACATGACAACTGCAATCAAAAAATGCCCAGCTGTTGTGGCAGGTACCTGTAGTCCCAGCTACTCAGGAGGCTGAGGCAAGAGAATGGCTTAAGCCCAGGGGTGTGAAGTTGCTGTGAGGTGTGATGCAGGGACATTCTACCGAGTGCCAAAAAGTGTCACTCTGTCTCAAAAAAAAAAAAGAAAAAAAGAGAGAATGAATGACTCAATCAATCAATGTAAAAATACACAAAGTATCTAAATTTTCCTTATAGTTTAACTACATTATATTCCTGCAAAAGCAACTCATAAATCATTGTATTATTTTTATCTAATTTTATTAAATTGAATGTATATGAGTCATATATTCACATACAGGGAAAAGAAATAATATAGAGTAATCCTATATATGTTTTATCCATGTTTTCTCAATGGTTCATTATTGTAAAAGTAGGCTATAATTTTACATTTAGAATATTCATTCATATACAACCCATTTGATCTTATTCAGATTTCACTATTTTCACTCGTACTCATTTGAATATGTGTATGTATTTTGTTTTATATAATTTTATATTTGTATATACTCCACCACAGTCAAGATATTTACAGTTCTTCCACCCCAAAGATCCCTTGGATTGCTTCTACACAAACTCACTCACTTCTCTCATTACCACCCACTAACCCTGTCTGTCACCTTGAGTTTTCTGTATGTGATTACAGTTTTTGATTATTAAAGTTAAGCTATTCTCAGATATTAAAAAATATCTGGGAAAAACATTTTTGTGAAGCACCTATTTTCATTTGTCTGGGCTGAATTCTTAGGCGTATATTTACTAGATCATATGAGGTCTGAGATTAAGCTCGAGAACTTGCTGCCATGTGCTGGTAGTACTGTACAAACAATTCGGGAAGGTTTCACAACCTCTGTACATCAGTGTCTCACAGCTGTATTCATGTTGATGTGTGCCAGTGTCTTGCTGAGTGGCATTCATTATTGTTGCATGTTTTTTTGTGCTTTTGTGAGAATGTCAGTGTCAGAATTTGAATTGGAGCAACAAAAAAAGCATTCGATTTCTTGTTAATTTGGAAAGAGTCGAAGCAAAATCAGAGAAACAGTAGTCCAAGTTTATGGGGATAATGGCATCAAGAAAATGGCAGGGTACAAATGTAGTCAATGTTTTTCTAAAGGTAAAGAAAGTATCACTGATGAAGAGATGTCCAGGTGGTCAGTATGAACAGAACTGATGAAAATGTTGCAAAAGTTCATCGAATTTGTGTCAAAATTGTGAGCTATGAGACTTATAGCAGAACAGGTGAACGTGGGTAGAGAAAAAGGAAAATCTTAATTGAAAATCTTGCCTAACAACTCAGGGCTGTTGCATCACAACATTGCATCTGCTCACAGGGCACTTCTGGCAAAGGAGTTTTTAGCCAGTAAACAAATAACTGTATTGGGATACACTCCACACCCATGTGACCTGCCCCGGAATTACTTTTTTCTTTACCTGAAGGTAAAGGAAATATTGAAAGGTAGATATTTTGATGACATTCAGGACATTAAAGGTACTATAATGATAGTTTTGAGAGCCATTCCAGAAAAAGAGTTCTAAAATTGCTTTGAAAGGTAAACTAGGCATCAGTGCATAGCTTCCCAAGGAAAGTACTTTGAAGGTGCTCTTAGTGATATTCAGCAATGAGGTTTGTAGTACTTTTTCTAGAAAGTGTGAGAAGTAAATTTTTGGACCTTGTATGCATATGCCATGTTGAGTTATGTTAGAAATTGCCTAAGCAATTTCCACACTGATAGTACCATTTTTCGTGTTCATCAGCCTTGTATGAGTGATCCCATTTCTTCACATCTTTGTCAGTTTTAGGTACTGTGACATTTTAAAGTCTAATCTGATCAGTGTGTAGATACTTTTTCTTGTGGATGGTCTCTTTGTCTCTAACGAACTGTGGAACTGAAAGCTAAGGCTTAAATTATTCATTTTTTGTTTTTCCAGATCCTAATGTACTACCTGGAACATAATGGGCCCTCAGTAAATAATAGTTGGATGAATAAATTAATGAATAAAAAAGTTATTTATATGCTACAATTTTAAATCTAATATATTTAAATACTATATTAATGTAAAACAAAGGAGAAGTAAAACTTAAATTTATAACAATTAAAATGACCTTCCATAGATATAGATATAACTAGAACCAAGAAACATTTCAATTAAACTAATTAAATTTCATGGGTTTATTATTGGAAATTATTATATTTTCCATTGATTAAATATCTGAGGACATTCATTATAAGGTGCAATAATAGTCATTGAAAACTTTCATAATGATATTTTACAATGAACAATTATACCAGAATAATAATTATAGTTATTTCCCAATACAATCTTTATCAGAAGTAAACATATATGAGTATTTCTACACAAGATAATGTTGCATGATTGGTAATTATAACCTTAAACTGTATTAGTAATAATAAATAACATGTTCACCTCATTTCCCAAAGCTATATTATCAGATCTAATTACTATAGACTCCATACATTAAAAAAAAAGTCTCACTGTTTGGTGAAAAAATAGAATGTTGTGTTTAGTATTCATTTGGGGAAAAATACTTTTATTATCTGAAAATGTGAGTTGGCATGGAGTAGGTAGTGAACCAGCTGAACTCAAGGTTTCATTTCTTTTTAATTTAGGGGTTAAAATGTATGAAAGGCTCAAGATGAAATTACTTCATCAGAATTCACATTTGATTTTCATCTTTTCAGCTACCCAGCTGCATCCATGCTCAACTGACTATAGTCCCAGCTGCATTATTCAAGGAAGTCATTCAACAAGGAATACTTGCAGTATGAGTTATACTGAGTAGTGAGCTAATTAAAAGGGACTCACAGCTGGATTTATAGAAGAGTCTCATCCTGATTGTAGGGTGCTAAAAATGCTTGTTGGTTGGATTTTGTTCTTTGTGCCCTGAATCTGTAGTCTTCCCTTGTAAGAAACTGGTAAGAAGTCTCAATAAATGAATCAATAAGTGAATCTTTCTTCTCTTTGTTCTGTTAGAGCCTAATAAAATACATATCATATATGTGTAACTTCTTTCATTTCAATGACGTCTTCCTGCTCAAAAGTAACAGTAAGAATGCAATATTACAGCTCCAGTAAGGCACTATTGCTTAATGGTCAAGTTAAATCCCTAATTTAAAAGATATATGTTCTAAAACTTGTATTTCCCCCACTGAAGACTCATGTGTGTAGGGCTTTGCTTTTTTGTTTATTTTTTCTCACCAAACCACAGGACTTCATATTTGCTAACGTATGTCATGCTAGACTTGGTCTACATGAGATCTACTGGTGAGGAGGGTAAAGATAACAGGAGAATCAAAACAGGAAAATGCCATGAGTATATGGAGTATATGAATAAATGGAGTATATGAAAAGAATATTTTGAAAGGAAGCAACAGTGGAATGAGTCCTAACTCAGCTCTGTCACTGACAAATAGTCTGACTTGTGAAACTTTTTGAGTCTTGGATTCTGCACATTTGTTCTTTCAGTTGCAAATGTAGAAACTCTGCAAGACAGTGCCTTTTTATTCCCCAAGGCAAATTATTTCATTGAAAGTAATCAATATTTGCTCCTACTGGTTTAAGTAGAAAAGGGGAATTTAATATAATGGAAAAGGTGCACCTTAATTAAACCAAGATCAGTTAGTACAGTTGGGGCTCAAATGGAACTCGAAATCTGCTAACATATTAGTCTTCAAACCAGAGCCACCTACTTTCTTCTCTCAGTCATGCTGAATCAAATTTCATTTTATTCTTTTCTCTCTGCCTATTTTCTTTCTCTGTTTCTTTAGCTAAGTGCCTCCCATTCTATTCCCAACACAGAATAAGTAGATTTGAGACATTATCAATACACATTCCAACTCTACAGACAGAAATACAGATGGGTCAAGTGTGAATCAGAATCTTCCACTTTCGAATTAACTGACTTGGGGACAAAGTCATATGGCTCATTTCTGTTTAGTGGGGTCCCTGGTAGCTGCACGGAGAAAGAGAGAGAATAGATCAGGGAGATTGGACATGTCTATTTTACTGAGGAAGGAACTATTCTAGAATTTTGAAGAAGTAAAAAAAAAATTTATGTACACAACAATAAAATTGTTCTAAACGTAGATTGACATATTTTTTTTAAGTTTTATGAAAGTAGATGTATTTGAAGACATTTTCATGGCCCAAATTCTTTGCTATTTTTAAGACTAATTTATAATAACCAATCCA
Source organism: Arctocebus calabarensis (assembly GCA_963573935.1). Lineage (NCBI taxonomy): Eukaryota > Metazoa > Chordata > Mammalia > Primates > Lorisidae > Arctocebus > Arctocebus calabarensis. The sequence goes on from CAUYON010156042.1 coordinate 15,604, forward strand.
TTTCACTTAACAATTACCAGTGAATTAGTCTTACTTCTGAATATCCATGTGTAAATTTCTATTATCATATTTGAAAATGAGCTATAAGGCATGCTTTTGAAAACTTCCCTTTTCTTTAAAATGAACATATAAAGAAGGCAAAATTAACTTTATAAAAATAACTATTAACGTTTATAAAACTGTAGAATTTATATGCTCAGTGGACTCAGAGTCATTGTTTCAAATTGGTCCACATTCTTAGACCATAGTTAATCCATAGGTTTGGGCCATCTCAATTTTCCCTTATTAATCCTCACATAGTTGATCTTACACAAAAATATGAAATTTTGAATTTTACTAATACATTTTAACTGTTAGAAAGAACTTTGAGAAAACTTTGAACTTTGACAAAAATTGAGGTATTTAGCACTTTCATATTTTCAGAAAGAATATTTTCTCATTCAACTGAAACTCTTCTAAAGCCTGAGTGGTATGAGGTCATTAAGAACAAACTCATTCAGCTATAGATTCTTGGAACCTATTATTAGGTATTGTAACAGGGATGCCATTTGTTTAAAAATTTCTGTGATGGTGTACAAGTTGGGTTGATTTTTCTAGTTAATTATGGAAAAAATGATAGTAAGATTTATTGTTTGTATAATCTTACTTTACATTTCTTTACTTTTTTTGTGTACTTTAAAAGGTTTTAATTTTTGGGTGGCACCTGTGGCTCAAAGGAATAGGGTGCTGGCCTCATATGCCAGAGGTGGCAGATTCAAACCCAGCCCCAGCCAAAAACCGCAAAAAAAAAAAAAAAAAAAAGAAACAAAGGTTTTAATGTTTATAAAAACCTATAAATATTTTTATCTGGGCTTAATTAAAATTGTGAAATAAAGATACGAATTATCATTCACTTTACATCTCAAAAAGCCTTAAGGAAATGAATTATTTTGCTTATAGCTATAAACCAGGAGTGTACTCAAGTTGTGATTCAAATTTGCCATTTTTTCTACTATACTTCAGGGTCTAATACTAACTAATAATTTCTATGCGCATAATAATCATAACTAATAATTTCTATGTGCATAATAATCATGTTTTTATTTAAAGAAATCCGACTGAACTAAAGTTTTGTCTTTAGCAGGAACAACAAAGCTTTCTTTGGAGGGGAGTTATCATTTCCTTTTGAGCAATTATCCTTAAAAAGTACTAGAATGTAATTATGGAACCCAAATCCATATTTCCCTCAGTGAATTATTTATGATTTACATACATGCTTCTTGAGTCTATTTAGAATTTCATCCTGAGCTACCTTTTTTTTTGTTGTTCTTTTTTTTTTGGTCAGGGCTTGGTGTGAATGAATGAATGATATTTGTGAATGTACAGAATACCAACATATTATTATTTTCCACATTTAACTCCAAAGTCAAGGTCTTTATGGTAAAATTTGAGGATGTGGAGATTGCTTTACATCCAATGTAACTTCACTTTTAAGGTTTTCTTTTTTTGTTTATTGCTTCAAGTTTTTTTCTTTTTTTTTCTTTCTTTTTTTTTTTCTTTGAACATTAAACAAGTATGGTTCTATTTAATTTGGACCAATCTTATTTGAGGTATGACTAAAGCTTCAATCCATCTTATCATAAGTACAGAAAAATAACCATCAAGTCTAGTAACTCTTAATTGTTTCTTGAATAAACACATTGACTAGAATGATTTTATTATCTATACTAACATGAAATTTGAGCATAACGCAAAATAAAAGCACATTTTATTTCTCTAATTTTAAAGACTAACATTTGAGGCTAAAATATTTACCATAATAGTAATTTTTATGCAAATTATTATAGTTGCACATATTAAGCTTTTTGTCCTCTCAATAACAACAGATGCATCAGTATTTTCTAATTTTATAGATAGATACTAGGGTACAGGTAGTTTAAGTACTTGTCTCTATATACGTGTATATATAGTTAGCAAGAGGTAGAACTAATAACTTGAACACAGGCAGTCTGAATATCTGTTTTGTAAGATAACCTTTAGGCATTTTGCTGATGGCACTATAATAGATACGGATCTTTTCATGGTACCATATACATGTAGACACCTTTCCTGAATTTCCTCTCACTGCCAGGTCCTTGATTCTCCTTCTGTAAATTTCTGGCAACTTGTCTTTTTTCCATTGCTGTAAAGATTTAAAACCTTTGTCTGACTGTCTGCAAATGTGTGTCTTGCCCAGGCTACTTTTCCTAAGACTGAAGGCTCTTCATGGCTTTGTATGGTCTGTATTCTTCTAAGCTAAACCAATGACTCAAACAGAACACCAAAATCAAGAACTTCTAGATTGTTATTAGGGCGACAAAATCCTCATTCGGGTGACCACTAACGTATCTTTGGATACAAATAGAGAATTTATTTCTAATAAATATCTTCATCTTCTGGTGGAGATGATGGAAATATGAAGAATAACGACCAACTCCTGATGACAGCTGTAAAGAAAGTTGGTATCTTTCACAGGGTCACAGGGTCATGATTTAGAGTGGGACTGGCAGGAATGAGTCCAGTTTGGGGGAGACAATCAACCACCCTATTAAACCTGACATTCCCCCTCTATTATCAGTTTGTTTACATTTAGACGAACACAAGGCTCACAATCTAACTTTTTACATAAATAAACATAATACACAATTGTTTACAATTTTGATGATTTCCCTATCTAAATAAAGAAATCCAACTTCTCTATTTGATTCCTTACTAATTAATCAGTTAACCTTCTGTAAGCAGACTTTAAAAGCAGTAATAGGGCGGCTCCTGTGGCTCAGCAAGTAGGGCGCCGGCCCCATATACCGAAGGTGGCGGGTTCAAGCCCGGCCTCGGCCGAACTGCAAAACAAAAAAATAGCCGGGCGCTGTGCCGGGCGCCTGTAGTCCCAGCTACTAGGGAGGCTGAGGCAAGAGAATCACTTAAGCCCAAGAGCTGGAGGTTGCTGTGAGCAGTGTGATACCACGGC
>CAUYON010156048.1:0-22167 GCA_963573935.1 Arctocebus calabarensis
TTTCATATAGTAAACGAGAAAATATCATGAATGGTATGTCAATCAGGTTGATAAAATATCTCAGATTGCATGTGAAGCCCCCACACTGTACCCCATGGTTGAACTAATGTACACAGCTATGATTCAATAAAAAAAAAGAAAGAAATAGAGAATAATTCACTTTCACTAACATGCTGAGATTTGGCATCAAAATATTATTTTTTTTCTATTTGGCTTTTGTTTGGGAAAGCAATGGAAGGGAATTCCACTATGCCTGTCACAGTGATTGACAGAAATAAAGTATGAAAGAGAGCAACTATGTTTATGAACCAGAAAGGTGAAAACTAAACAAGACCTGGATCATATATTTTTAACAACTCAATGAATTTCTTTCACACATTCCCCATATCTTCACATTGGGGGGGGGGAATGGCTTCAAGTTTTGGCTAGAAATGAATTTTTGTTTGTGAAGGCCAGAAAGTTATAAGGCTATAAAACATACTTTTTCATGAAATTGCAATATCCCCGAGAGTCCCTCTCAAACCTAGTCCTTGGGGATATGCTATTCTTATAGGCGAGATAAACTTATAGCAAGATCTTTCTGCTATTTCAGCAACTAAATTCATCTGGATGTGTCTGAACAATTCCCTTTTCTGCTGAGTCCTGTAGTATTCTCTCATTGTATAGGAGAAAATTCCAACTTACCTCAGTGCCTCAAATCCTTGACATTTGGAGTGGAATCAGAAAAAATATTGGTTATGGTAAATGTGTTTTATGGAAGAAGTTTAAGAAGATTAGAGCCAACCAATGGGCAAACTGTGCCAGGTATACAATTGGTGATTCACATCTCATTTCTAAGGAATCATAAAGGAGTTTATTTTAGAAAGTTAAAACCCATTTTTAATTTTATATTCATCCATGTTAGAGATATTTTGCCATCCCTTACTCAGGCAATATGGCATAGTTGAAAAAGCACAGAATTTCAAGGACAATAGAGAGATAGAGAATATGACTGTGCAAATTAGTAGATGTGGGTTAATTAAATTGACAGGCAATATTCTATTTCTCCTCTACAAATAGCCAATAATTATGCTTATCTTGCATGACTTTTTCAGAATACATGAGATATATAATTGAGGAATAAATTTATATCTCTATAGGAAATTCTTAAATTCTCACCATGTACATTTGTTGGTATAGTGTTTCTATTCATCTTCAAGGTAAATGCTGTAAGTGTTTTCCTCCCTGTTTTCTTACTATTCACTAGGATAAATTTGTTTTGGAAGATGCTCCTAAAATATGTTGAATGAATTCAGTAGAAAGAATAATCACAAAGGACTCTTTCCCCAAACAGATTGGGTGATTTTTTTTTTTTTTGCAGTTTTTGGCTGGGGTTTAAACTAACTACCTCTGGTATATGGGGCCCAGTGCCCTACTCCTTCAAGCCACAGGCACTGCCACAGATTGGGTGATTTTTATCCAAAAATTTAACTGTTCTCAATAGGAGAGTGGGATATCCTGATTACCACGTAGGGCCACACTGTACATGGATGATATAGGTATAATCATCTACAATATGGAATTTGAAAACAGTTAGTAAAAAGGCCACCTAACCTTAACAATCTTTACTGTAATAGCCCTTACCATCTGGCCCCTTTGCATAACATGAACCTGTTTATACAGGGAAGAACATAAGACAATATGAGCTTCCCTAGCTTCCAAAAGAGGTGAATATTACCTTTATATTTGTCGTTATTATGATATTACCTGATACCAACTGTATAAATTGTGATACATCTGCAATGAGGTTCATTGTTCTATAAAAGTGTGGAAATTACAGAATATCCATAAAATTTTTAAAAAGAGTATCAGTGAGAAATTATGAATACCTTAATTGACAATATGATTTACAAATTCTCTACCCATTAGTTGTTCTTCACTTTTCGTTGGCCCTCACATATTTGTTGTTTCAGCATATTTTCCTCAACACCTTCATGTATGAGGCATTTTTAAAAAGTTTTCTGGCTACAACACAGAACAAGAGAAATGACGACTCTCCTATCATGAACCCTACATTGCAGTGGGGGTGAAGAGTGGCAATAATCAAATAGGAAAAAGGTAAACAGAACTGTGATAAAAACAAAGAGATCAATAACTTGGTTGTAAGTCCCTTATTTATATCGTATATTCAAAGGCTTTACTTTGAAAAGGTGACATTTACATGAAGGCCTAATTGGTAAAAATAATCCAGCCATGTGAGGAAACATGGAGATGGTGGAAGAAACAGGGAGATAATTTGAGAAACAAGGATGCTTAAGGAGATAAAAAAAAATTATATGGCTGTATTATACTAAAGAAGAAAATAAGGAAGGAAGATGAGTTCATGTACAGCCATGCATACTCAGATAAGCGGTCTTAATTTGATTGTAATGTCAATGGAAAACCACTGAAGAGTCCAAAATCAGAGAATAATGTTCAATTTACATTTTAAAACAATTACTATATTATTTGTGTGGCTAATGGGCTTTAGGTGAACAAGAAGAAAAACTAGAAATCTTTTTACGAGGCTACCAGAGAATTAAAGGTGAAAGATGATGATAATGGAATTCTATCTGAATTCGTAGAATAGAATTTTAACAGCGGAAGGGATTTAACTCTGTGCAGATTCAAGGTGTATTTAGGACAAAATGCTGTTAGAAATCTTATTGTATTGAATATGGGAGATGAATGCAAGAAATATTAGGTATAATTTCTAAGTTTGGAGCCTGAGCAACAAATGAAGGATAGCTATATTTTCTGGGATGGTGAAGCTGGAGATAGATGAATTATTTTTGTTTCTGATATGTTATGCTTGAGAAGCCTAATAAACACTGAAATGGAGATGGAAAGGAGACAGTTGGATACACAAATATAAATTTTGGGGAACAGTCAGGGCTGGAGATATAGAAAGTATATCGAGTCATGTATCTAAGATGAGATCATCTGAGATCCACTATAGATAGTGATGGTATCTGAAGACAGAGACCTGGAGTGTACCAACATATGTAAGTCCATGTTGTCGTATATTTATATTTACCTCTGTCCCTTTTCCTCACCTCTCTTCACCCTGATTATTGGAGATCATAGTGAAATAGGGAGAGTTGCTACCCTCTTTCCCTTAGGCATTTTATTCAAGTTCTGCCTATTTCAACTGTGTGTAATGAGCAGCTATTATGTGAATAAAAAAGTATATCTGTGTCAGGAAAATCCAGTAATTAATAACGAGATATTGCTTCAACTAGCAATTAGTACATATAGCATTCATTACTTGATTTCAAAATATAACATGCCACCAACATTTAGTGTGATCTTTGCAGAAATATATCTAATTCCAGGAAAGGCATAAGGTCAGTCTGGAACAAACACCTAATGCCAGAAAGTAAGAAAGTGCTCAAAAATTAAGGGGGGGATGACAAAAGATTGTAGAAGTGAACAAAACAAGGCTATCAGTGGACAAATTTGGGAATATATGATCATTAAAAAAAGAATTATAACATATTGAATACAAAATCAAATTTATAAAAATATTTACATATATTTACACAAAAAAGGTAGCATGGAGGAAGAGACGAAATACCTTTTGTATAGAAGAATACTAACTTATAAATGTAGAAGAAAATATTAAGAAAGAAAATATCCATTTTGCAATGACCAATTTAATAACTGGTACTGGAAAGGAATATCAGTTATGCTAAAAGCCTAAGGTGAATAGTTTTAAAAGAGATTATAGTGTCTCAAATATTACTCTGAATGAAAAAAGTAGAGAGGGGGGAGAGAATGTGATAAAATGGAGAGTTAAAAGAGAATATTTTAGATGAAAGGTATACAAATATTCATTGTGATATTTCTTGAACTTATATATAGGCTTTAAGTTCTTTTCAAAGTACAAGGCTGGGAAAAATAACAATGGAGTATTCCAGTAGACATTCAGGTAGAATACAGGAAATTCAGAGCCACTAGTACTCAGAGATGCAGCTCAGCAAGTAGTCCACATAATTTGTTAGAAGGGATCAAGTAGTCAGGAACTTGGGTATTTGCTTGTGGTAAATCAAACTAAAGGTGTTTATAGATAGATAATAGACCTCACTGATGTTCTGCCCCTGGTGTCTACACTTTTGTGTCATCACCTCTCCATGTGGATGGGATCTTCAACTTGTTTCTACCAATGAAATATGGAAAAGGTGATGGGATGATGGCATTCTCAATTACATTATCATTATGTGACATTTTATCATTTTCTTATTATTACTACCAATAGTTAAGATGGGAAAGCTGAGGTTCAGAGATTATAGGTAATTTTTCCAGGACCACATAGTAAATAAGTAAAAAGCAGGATTTATCCCTGTACCCTGTTCCTGTAGCCATCAATCTTTCCTGGGTGGAGGAAGTACAGATGGCATATTGAAGGAGGAACAAATGTTAGAAGGTCATAATGGTAATTTAGAAAGAATGGATTATGTTAGGTATTCTCAATGTGTGTTCCCCATACTTCAGATCAACATCACCTGGAATTGTGTTAAACATATAAATCCTCAGGCCTCTTTCCAGACCTACTGCATAGGAAACTTTGGGAGTGGAGCCCAGAAATCTGTTTTAACAATCCTTCCAGGGAATCCTGATGCCCACTAAAATTTAAGAACCACTGAACTAAACCTACAGTAAAAGATGATAGATAATGGGGGAAAAACAGCATAATTTGGAAGAAAATAGAGAATGTTAGAGATGATTATGTTTCCCATGTTTGCAGCATAGGAAACAGAAAGAAAGGTAACACTGTGGTGACACTGAAGAAAAGAGAGAAAGAACTAGCTTTGTGTTTTCTCCAGAAATTTTTCTGAATACACAAATAACTTAGCAGTGAGTGTTATTTTCATTACTTCCTCACCAACTATCTAGTAGTTTAAGCAAAGCATCAAGATGTTTATATTCTGCACTGAGATAACTGGGAGGGGGTGGTGGCAGTGCGTAGTCCAATTAAGCATAAAGAAAAAAGAAAGATGCAAGATTCCTGTGAAAATGGAAGGATTGTAGAAGTCAACTTTAAATACATGCACATGTGGCTGTATGATAATGTGAATCAAGGAGATGACTATATTAATAAAAGCAGTATTACAACAAGTGGAGGTAATACGATATTGCAGCATTAAAAGTGCTACATCAGAAGCCCTGTTGCTCTTAGATGAATGCCTTTCATACCTGCTGGAAATTAAAAACTAAGACCCTTGTGAGAAAAATCTGTTCTTTCTGAAACAGTATCAAAAGACTTCATCTCAGTCAAATTAATTGAATTAGTATTTTCCATGGCTGAGGAAAACACCAAAAGTTAATGGTAAACAAACTCATCTCATAAACTAAGTTTCTAAGGAATAGCCTCTGATCAACTAAACTATTAATAATAAGACCAACATTTAGATGGCACTTGGAAGTTTTCAAGGTATTTTAACGTATGTTATCTTTTTTCCTTACATCAGAATTTTTTTTAATTTCGGATAAATATGATGATACAAACAATTAGGTTACATTGTTTGCATTTGTTAGGGAAAATCTATCCAAGTTGAGGTTTAGCCCTTCACCTAGATAGTGTGCTGTGTACTCTTACGTTGTGTCCATTAGATGAGAGCTCGTCAATGTCCTCTCCCATCTCCCCACTCCCAACTACTTGAATTTAATTCTGTTTTTCTATGCTTCAGATGTATAGCTGTTTATCTATTGGTTTCATATTAGTATTGAGTATATTGTGTGCACAAGCTTTTCCATTCATGTGATACTTTTCTAAGGAGAATATTTTTCAATTCCATCCAGGTTAATATAGAAGATGTAAAGTCTCCACTTTTTCTGTATGGTATACATATACCACAGTTTATTAATCTGTTCATGGGTTGATGGGCTGTAGAGGACACCAAGAGCCAGATGACCTCTGAGCAAGATGATTTGCAGCTGGGGGGCCGGACCCTCAGGCAATTCATCCACAGGTGTTCCTTGCAGAGAAAGAGCTGGACCCATGGCAAGCCTTGGGCATGCAGTCATTGTCTAATACTCCCCTCAGCTCTCATGTACCATCTCAATAAAAGACTACTGCAGAGGTTGCTGTGGGCTACCCTGCAAAGCCCGCCTCCTGAAATCTTGTATGTCTAATCCATGTCACACCTGGTTCCTTCCTGAGGTGATTGAGACCAGGGCCATAGGGGTTGCGACAATGGGCACTTGAGTTAATTCCACATCTTGGTGATTGTGAATTGAGCTATGAAAAGCATTCCAGTGCAAATGCCTTTATGGTAAAATGATTTTTTTTTTCTTTTGGGTAGCTACCTAGCAATGAGATGGGGGAATCAAATGGAATGTCTATTTTAAGCTCTTTCAGAATTCTCCATGCTTCTTTCTAAAGAGGCTATATTAGTTTGCAATCCTACCTGTAGTGTAAATCATTCTCTCCTCTCCAGATCCATGCCAACATCTACACCTTTGAGACTTTGTAATGTGTGCTATTCTTGCTGGGGTTAGGTGATATTCCAAGGTATTTTTGATTTGGATTTCTGTGTTTAAGAACAATGAACATTTTTTCATGAGCTTGTTGGCCATTCATCTCTCTTCACAGAAGGTTCTGTTCATATCTCTTTCCCACTTAAAAATGGGATTGCTTGCTATTTTCTTCTCGATTAGTTTGAGTTCTGTGTGAATTTAAGTTATCAGCCCTTTGTCAGATTCGTAGCATGCAAATATGTTCTTCCATTTTGAAGGTTGTCTGCTTTATTGTTGTACCTTTAGCTGTGCAGAAGCCTTTCAACTTGATCATGTTCCATTCACTTACTTTTGGTTTGGCTGTAACTGCCAAAGGAGTCTTTTTCATAAAATCTTTTCCCAGGCCAATGTTGTTAAGAGGCTTTTTGACATTTTTCTAGAACTTATATGATTTCATATCTTAAATTTAAAACTTTTAGCCAGTGAGAGTCCATTTTTTTTAAATGGTGAGAGGTGTGGGTCAAATTTCATTCTTCTACTGAAAAGACTAGCCAGCGACTAGCCAGTTCTCTCAGTATGGTTTATTAAATATAATTTTTTCTTTATTGTGCACTTTTGTTTATCAAATATCAGATGATAATACATGACTGGTTTCATCTCTAGGTTCTCTATTCTGCTCCATAGATCTAGATTTTTATTTTTGTACCAGTACTATACTGTTTAGATCACTGTAGACTTGCAGGCTAATCTGAAGTCTGGTAATATGATGCCTCCAGATTGATTTTTATTTCTTAGAATTACATCAGCTATTCAGGGTTTTTTCTGATTCCATATGAAATGAAATACTATTTTATCAAGTTCTTCAAAGTATGACATTTTTGGTTTGATGGGGATTTCGTTAAGTTCACAGATCATGTTGGCATAGAGCCCGTGGTTCTCAACCTTCCTAATGCCTTTTCACACAGTTCCTATGGGTCGCAACACACAGGTTGAGAACTACTGGTAACAATTTTTATTCTTCCTGGCCACGAATATTTGTTAACATCTTCTGCTATTTCTTTACTCAGGGTTTCATAGTTCTGTTTGTAGGAATTCTTTAAGTCCTTGGTTAGGTACATACTCAGGTATTGTATTTTCCTTGAAGCAACTATGAAGAGTATTATGTCTTTGATTTGACTCTCCCTTGACTCTTACTGGTCAAAATTGTTATATGAAGGCTACTGATTTGTGGACAAAGATTTTGTATCCCAAGATGTTACTTTATTTCTTGATCACTTCCAGGAGTCTTGTGGTTGAGTTCCTGTGGTTTAGAAAATATCTATTATCTTAATTGAAATTCAAAAACTGGTTAGTCAGGCAAGGAAGTTATTATTCACATTTTACAGTAAGCGTGAGGGAGAATCATAGTGGTTTCCTATGATAAAGACCTTGTTTTAGTTTCAGTTGTCATCCTAGGCCAAAGTTTTCTTGTATTACTTTCTTTTCCCTTAAGCTGAGTTCTGTTTAAGGAAGTTCCTTATGTTCTAATGCAAGTATACTGCGTGTGTTCATCCCTCAGGGTGTCAGATGCAACTGGATATGATTGAACTGGAACAGAATACAAGGTTTCAGTTCAAGCTGGGTTCCCACACACTGACTTCTTTCTTCCACCTACAATTATATAGTAAACATTATTACATGTCACTAGAATATTAGTTTACAATATAATTATTTCCATTTTTAAACTATTATGAATGTTTGCTTGAATATTTTAATGCAAAAATATTTGTACATCTGTCTTATTTACTCAAGGATTACTGTTCCCAAGACTTAGAATCATTTCCAAAGCCTGTGGTACATACTACCACAATATCCACAAGAATTACGTAATTTATTTACCTTCCACTCAGTGTTAGTGAAGAGCACAACTTTCCCTAAACCTTTGTCAATACTGTCATTTTGATAGGTAAACCTGGTGTCTTATTTTTATTATTTGAATTTTCAAAGAATAGTAGGTTGAATAGTTTATAATTATAAATAGATTGTCCATGAATTCCTATTCATCTCTTTAGTTAAGAAATATGTAAAATTTTGCTATAAAGGGCCATATAGTCAACATTTTAGGCTTTTGCTCATATGGCCTTTTATAGCTACTCAACTCTGCCATGTGTACATGAATAAGCACGACCGTGTTCCAGTGAAATTTTACTCACTAAATTGGGTAATGGGTCATTTAGGTCCTTGGACTATACCTAGCTACTGATCATTGCTAGCCATTGCTTTACTTAAATATGCTTCTGAAGGTATTTATCATTTTCTCATTGATTTTGAAATGTTCTACATATAAACCTTTATAATATATGTTGGAAATACTTCCCAATTTGTTCTAAAAGTTGATGTATTGAAATCTGTTATCACTTTTCGTTTTCATTTCTCCCTTTGCTTTTATGGTTGGCAAGATTTTCCCCACCACAAAAATAGATAATTACTTACATTTCCTTTTAGCTCTCATATGGCTTTTTATTATTCACTCTTACATCTATCTGGAAATAATTTTGGTATGAGGCTTGAAGCAGGGAACTGATCATGTTTTGCAACACATGGTCAACCAATGGTATCAACACTTTTTTACTGAATAAATCTTCTTTGCTCAGTGGAGCTTCTTTTGAAGCTAAGTCTCTACTAAAGTTTATGCATTGCCACTGGTCTTAGAGGTGCTGCCCTTGAATCTAGCATCTGCAAGTAATGACTCTGGAAGTATTTTCATAATAGAAGCTTCTCCAGTTCCCTTTGTGCTTACATAAGTTCACTTTTATCTTTCACATATCTCTGTCTCTTTGCATTTGTGTATAGTCTGGTACTTCTCAGTGGGAGACTTGTCTTCCTATAAAGCTATTAAAGCTGTGACTACTCATGCTGTTATAATGTAACCTTGGTGTACTATAATCATTTGTAATGGGCTTAGTTTTCTCATGGTATGCTAACTACGTGGCTATACTACACTCTGTCTTCTTCTCATACATTTTTATCTGTGCCTGAGTTATTTGTTCTTTTTAATGACCTGACTGACTGTAAGGATAACTCTGGGCTTCCTGGAATCCTGAGTAGTAATAAGGATTGGGATATTGACTTCTGCTTTTTCTAATTCCAATGCCTATGATGACATACTCTGACTAGAGTGTTATACTCACCTTAACCATTTCATCTCTATGGTCTTCTCTGCCAATAAAATAAAAGTAGAAACTTCTGGTCTCTTTAGACTCTCTCATCTCCATTATAATCCTGTGTTCTTTGCTCCCAGTCTTCTAGAAGTATGCTGAGGAGTTGGATGTCTTTTTCCATGGTTTGAGAAAAGAAGGAATGGCTTTCATGAAGAAGATCACTAGGAATATTAACCCTAAAATGCCAGTAAATAATATTTCTTTTGAATTCCTTTCTTTTTTCAATTTCATAATTCCTCTGCATCCTTACAACTTTAGTACAAGGCACAAAATTGTTATTTCTAAAATAACCCATTTTTATATTTCCATTTCCCTAACAAAGTCATTGTAAAATATTTTATTTCTTTCCAGTCTCACAACAGTTAGATTTTGCATGGTGGAGGTAGAACAATATGTAAAATTTCATACATAGAATATATAGTTATACGTCCATCAAAATTCTTTGACTTGAAAATTACATCATAAGATACAAGACCTATTTTTTTTCAATGATATCTATGCACACTTCTTGTATTGGAAAATCACTAAATGCATTTTATTAAATATTAAGTTGAAAAATATAACTCAAATGTCCTACAGTAATATTTTAGAATAGAAGAAATTAGATTAATCAACACTTTTGCAAAAGCAGTTATCTCTATTTGGCTATAATGTGGTGCATGTTGATGACAACTTTGAATCCTCCCATTCAAGTACCTTATGAACATTTACTTATAATTCCGCCAGTGTCTTGGTAAGGCCCATTAAGTAAGATAGCTTGTTATGCATTACACAGAAACCAAGATATGGAGGTGAAATGATTTGCCCTAGGATGTGTAGTCTGTAAATGAATAAGTGCAACCTTCCATTTCTCACCAACATCTTTGTGACTAACCTTATGTACCTGCAGTTGACTTTGGGTGTGGCAAATTATTTACTTTCATCACCATAAAGACTCCAGTGAAGACAATACATCTAACTTTTCTAGGCATGTCTTCATCTCCCTTGGCTCTAGTCGCAGTGTTCCACTATTTACATTCTGCACTTAGGAACAAAGCTTATGTTACATGAACTTGCTTTATTTAAAATATTATAAAATAGACTCAGTGCCTGTAGCTCAGTGGTTATAGTGCCAGCCACATACAACGAGGCTGGTGGGTTCAAACCCAGCCAAGAAAAGCTAAGCAACAAATACAACTGCAACACAAAAATGGCCAGGTATTGTGGTGGGTGCCTGTAGTCCCAGCTACTTGGGAGGCTAAGGAAAGGGAATCGCTTAAGCCCAAGAGTTTGACATTGCTGTGAGCTGTGTCACCACAACATTCTACCCAGGGCAACATACTGAGAATCTGTCTCAAAAGAAAAATTATAAAATGACCAAAATTATAAGGGTTTTCTTTGTTCTAAGATCTAATGAAAGCTCCTTGAACCAGGAAACAATATAATTTTTGTTTCCTCTATCTACACTGGTACCTAGTTCAAGGGGGCATGATACTAAGCTATTCTAAGGAACATAAAAAGGAACATAAAACTTAATTCAGAATAGTATAGTGGAATGAGCAATTGACTAGGGGTTATATGTTTTCAAAAAATCACCCATCCCTTTGGATGCTGGGGGAGAGAGAGAGAGAGAGACAACTAATGTATTTCATCTCTAAGGTTTCTTTCAAATTTAGATTTCTATAAATCCCAAAAATTATATTTTATTTTCTTTTACAGTATCAGTATACTACAGTTGTTGTATACATTTGAGCATTAGATAGCCTTAGGTTAGAAGAATGATTTTATCATTCTATACTTAGGTAATATTGGACAAGTCACTTGGCCCCCCTAAATTTCTATATTCTTTTTTTGTAAAATGAGTATAATAATACTTCTTCAAAAAGTTATGTGCATAGTAGATAGCACATATAAAAACTAAATAAATGATAACTGATACTATAAGCCATATTTAGAACCAGCTCTTGAAAAATAATAATAAGCAAAGTTGGAGATTAACATTTCCTTTCCCCCCTTTTCTCCTTGGGTTTTGCTTTCTCTGTGGTCACTGCTTTGTCACCCCCCACATCCAAGTGTAAGGTATTCAGATTATTTTAGGAGGGCTTTTGGTGTCACCTCAATGATTATACAGTACTGCAGTCACTCCGTTTCTATCTAACCTAGCTATGTATATACAATACTAATACTTATTTTTAGATCTTTAGGTATATAATTTTCTATTTCCCACTAGAACAAAATTTTCCTGATAATTAATAGTGAATGTCTGATTCCAGGAACCATGCCTCAGGAGAGTTTGCCTGCATGCAATGTTAGTTATTAGGGACTGCCAGACACTCATTTATAAAGCTAATAACAGGCCTGTTTTCAATCACTTAGAGAATGCTCATAAAAATTGCACAGGTTCAGGCATACTAAGTCTTCCCATGAGCTATACATTTTTAGTGAAATAAATGTTTATATTTATTACATGACAGCTCACATGCTCACATCCATCACTTTTTTGAGAGCAGCTTATTTGCAGCCTGGTGAAAGTTATATAATCTGACACTAAAATTTCAATAAAGAAACATGAGGAAATTAATAGAGAGGTGCACTGATCACCATTCCATAAATCATGTTGTGTTAATAGAAATTAGATCTCAAATTAGTGGCAGGTTCTTCTGCCCATTCCAAGTACCATTATTATGCTGTTCAATCAAAATCATTAATTCTATCTCTTTCACACACATGTACACACACACACACACACACACATGCATGAATTGGGCTTTGATAAGTATATAACAAAAATTATATAAATACTACCTAATATCAAGCCTATGGGTTCATATTTACTGGTTGTTTTTAAAACAGTGGCTTGGTCTCTTGAGATTCTGATGTTTTGGGCATGGTCTGAGTATTGGGATGCTCAAAGCACTTCTTGAGATTCTATTGTACAATAAAATTGGAAAATAACTTACTCTGGCTGTCTCCCTCTAATGACTGGGTATTGAGTAGCTAGTTATGTCAGGATCTTAACAACATACAGGATGAGAGATCTTGGCCTGTGTGCTAGGGAGTGGATTTTGCCTGGAAAGGAAATGGTTGATATGAACTGAATAACAGCTAATTTGGTAGGCTACCAGAGACAGTTGTGGCTAAAGATTATTTTAGAATACACTATACATCCTAGAAAACATTCCCCCTTTCCTTTACCAGTTATACAACCCCCAGAATAAGCAAATAAAATGCCAGTTTAAGCTAGGAAGAACTATTTTTAGATCAATTTTTTATGGGAAACTAATTTTAGGTGAGTATCACACAGTCCTGAATGGAAACACTTTCATCAAGGGACAAGCTTCTTCCGGGAAGGCTATGATATAGAAAAGTGGACTATTATGCTTAGTTCAAAGAAGTTAAGGAAATATGTGTGCTAATTTTATGGAGATAAAGAAAATTTGGCAAAGGCCTCTTGTCTTCACCTGGCTGCCTACCTGTGTCACAGCATAGCTATCAGTGGCTGCAGTAGAATTAGTCCTATGTAGAAGTTTGGGTGAGCATTCGATGGGCACAGAACACATAGCTGTTTTACACTTGACAGAATCCAAGCAGATGAACCATAGACAAAGTGAATATTTCACCATTAACTTAAAGCTATGCTATGCCCATGCCACAAGCAATCATTTTTGTCAACAATATTAGATAGCTTCATAATATCTCCACTTTCTCTTAACACTCCATGTGCATCTGTAATAAAGCACCTGAGCCTTTATTAGAGGCTTCTCTAAATGTGGTCCAGAGATTAACAGCATGAGTATCATCAGAGAGCTTGTTAGACTTGAAAAATAAAAGGTCCAGTCTCAGAATTATTGAATCAGAACCTGCATTTTTAAAAAGATCCCCAGTTTATTCAAAAAAAAATTGAAAATACATAGCTAGACAAAATCCTTTAAAGATTCAGTGATGAGTGGGGAATCTTGTCTTAGAACAATTATGCATCACCATCTCTAGGCTTGCTCAGCTTAGCCTATTTCAGTAAACTGTCACTGAGTATCTGCTATACTCCAAGTATTGGGGATATAGTACAATAGTTAATAAAACACAGAGTTCCCCTTTTGTGAAACTCTTCAAATGCTGTAAAATGGAGCAACTTAGGACCAATTTACACCTGGATTTTAATAATAGCAAGATAAATTCCAAGCTAGATTATAGGAATATTTCCCTAACTGGGTCCCCTTACTTTAAAATTTGTTCTTTCTAATCATTCACGCATACAGCAGCTTCATGAGGATTTGACACCTCTCACCACTCCCTCCTTGCTTTCTGCAATGTAGTCAATCTAGTTATGCTAGCATTCTTTCAGTTTCTTGAAAGGAACTAGCTCTGTCACTCCCTATTGACTTCATGTACGCTCCCCACTCCTACTGTGGGCTGTTCTTCTCATAATCTGGTTAACTTTATTTCCTTGCAACTCATCTCAAGTGGCACTTCCTCAGAGAACATTTACATTGACCACCTCTCAATCTTTATAAAAAGCTCTTTTTGTCATCTTTTATCCCACTCCTTTTTTCCTTTGTAATTCTCATAAAATTGTACATGCAATTTATAGTTATATGTTTATTTGGGAAATATTTACTAACTCTCTCCCCTACCATAACTAAAATTCCATGAAAATAGATATTTTGTCTAATTCTTCACCATGGATACTTTAGACTACTATTTGGCCCATAATACTTGCTCAGTAAATATTTGTTGAATGAAATGTATGTCTTCTCTTAACAGCTTGTCTAACATTACTTCCCCAGCCACTCTTTAAAAAATTGTCCTGTTTTATTTTTTATAACAATTATCATTACCTGAGAGTATCTTGCTGTTTAATACATTTAGTTATACGTTATTTTCTGTCTTCAACTAGAATCTAAATTCCATGACAATGCAGACTCTGAAGAAGACTGCCTGTATTTGTTTCTCAAATTTGCCTTTACTGCATATGTACCCATGAGAAAATCACTTAAGCCAGCTTCTATACCTCCTTAGCAAAATGGTGGTAGTAATTTTCATGACCTTATAAGACTGTTGTGAGGATTAATTGAAAAATTATATATAACTCTAGCAGAGTGCACATAGTAAGCACTTTATTAGTGCTAATTGTTCCGATGATGGTGGCCATTATTGTTACTGTTCCTCTCTTCCCCCCCTTGACAAATAGATCCATACTAGATGTGCAGAATATACTCCATAAATATATCTTGAATATATTAAGGAAGGCTTTTGTCTTATTATCTATTAAAGCTATAGCTTCTTTGGCTTACATTTGGCCATTTAGAAAGAGTGTCCATATACCAAGTGTCATAGAAGTTATTTGTTTATCTGCCATGATGTGCTGCATACAAAATTTCCCATTATGCTATGGGTGGAAGGGAAGTATGTTAGCTTTTGCTGCTTTGTTTCTGATTTGGGTACCAAGAAGGGTAACATCCTAAAATCTACTCCAGTTCTTTAATCAATGTGGCACTAGATATTATTCTCCTAAAACAGCTCTTCAATTAAATTATTTTGTACACACCCTACTCCCACCTCCATTAGGTCCATACATACCAAATATAGTTTAAATTGATTTTAGTTTCACTGTAATGATAACTTTGACCTGAGCAAGGAATATTTTCTAAGGGTAGAGTTGGATGTTAATTTAAATTCTTTTTTCTCTACAAAATTTGAAACATTGAGACAAGTTTGGGCAGGGATATTCAAGCTCTTAATTCAACCCTCTCTCCACATATATGAAACAGAGAAGCTTAGTGATTTATCATATTCTGTGTTTTATTGTACTGTCATTTTTTACTATATTTAAGTTTGCTTAATATAATCTTGACAGCAGGGTGGAATGTAATTTAAATTTTAATATTTTCAGCTACAGCAATGGAAATGTATTATTTCTGCCTATAGAAAGATACCAGTTCTCTGACTGACGTAGTATAGGGGGAAAAATATATCTTCAAATTACTTTTTGAAAAACAGAAGTGAAAAATAATCTCGCCATGTCACTAATATAATGACATAAATAGACACATTGAATTATTCACTATTTTTGATGCCAAAAATTTTATGAAGATTTGTACTATATATTTTAAACATTTAAAATAGATATTGAAGATAATTTTTTAATTTTCAAAATTAGTCATTCACCATTAGAACCCCATTATAAGAAAATCATTCAATAATACTTAAGAAAGCTAAATTTTAATCACTCCAAATATAAAATTCTTAATGTGAATAACTTATAAGGCTAATGTTCATACTGTTTCCTGATGCAAGCCTTATAAAGGGGCCATGTGCTATTGGTTTTGCACTATGAAGATAAAAATTTAGGTAACATCAATTAGAGTTAAGTGAAAATCAGAGAACCAGAGACTATTTGATCTGGAAGCAAAATATATGGGGACTGAGTACAGAGTATAGGGTAATAATGCTCTGTCTACTTCCAGGCCTGTTAATAAGACATCTAGTTAGCCAAACCCAAGAGAAGACATGTACCCCTATGTTCACACATGATGCAATGGGAAAAGGGCCTACTTTCTAGAACTCTGAAGAAACAAACAATGATTAAATCAATTTGGAATAATTACTGTATATCAATGAACCAGGTTTTTCTTGATCTTCTTTATCATTGTCTCCACAATTGTGCCTGGTGCATATTAGGTACATAATATATATTTACTGGATGAATAAACAAATGTTTGTCATTTAAAAAAATAAAACCACAGAACCGTTTATCAGATATTACTTAGAATTTTAAAATTCTTTTATAGGCCTGGGATATCTTTGGAAAAACGTTTGAACCCTCCAGTCCCGGTGTATGTGGCTGGCACCCTACCCACTGAGGTAAGGGTACCACCTGGAACAAAGTTTGAAAACCACTGGTGTAAAGTAACAATAAGAACTGGGCCGAGAGGCGAAGGCCTCCTAGGACAGTGACCCCATTGGAGCCCAAACTGGACTGAGAATGCCCAGGGTACTTAAATATGATCTTCCAGGCTGAAGCAGCATTCTGCCTCGTGCTAGAGTTCAGGACAAAGATTTCCCCTCATGTGGTTATTCCACGGGAAATTGCCACATGGTGCTTTAGAGCTTTTATGAGAATTACTTCTGAAGAGATGGAAATGTTGCTAACTGGTACTAGTTAAGCTTGCAGACTAATTCAAGGTGTGTCTAATTATGTAATTGCCGAGCATTTAAAGAAATTCCCCTCAGAAATAGTTGACTACTTGCTCAGCTTTCATAGCTCTGAGAAAGCATCTTTAGATGTAAGGTTTTTATTCCATCGAGTGCATTGTTTAATACATTGCAAAATTATTTTTTTTTTACAAAATATATTTTAATGGTAAATTTATACTGAAAAATGTCAGTGGCCTCATAATATACTGTTCAATGACATTTAAATTGAAAGAAAGGAAACTCTTTAGATGTTCCAAAGGAAAAATGCTTTTGTTGATTTAATATAAATTTAAATTTATACTAATTAATTTAATTTTCACTATTTCGGTATCATGCTAAGTACTGTACTGATGACTTATTTCATCCAAAAACTTGAAATACAATAAGGGTATTAAGGCATATACACAATTACAAAAATGAAATATTAGTTGTACTGAAAGAAGTCCTAAAACAACTCAGAAATCTGTGAAGGCTTCAGATGGGCTGGTACTTTGTCTGGACTTTAAAAAGTGGTTGATTCGGGTGCAGTGGCTCACACCTGTATTCCTAGCACGCGGGGAGGCTGAAGTCAGAGGATGGCTTGAGCTCAGGAATTGGATCGCTGATTCAGGTGCAGTGACCCACACCTGTAATCCCTACACTGGGGGAAGCTGAAGTGAGAGGATGGCTTGAGCTCAGGAATTGGAGACCGAGCTGAACAAGTATGAGATCCCGTCTCTACAAATATAGGAAAATTAGCCAGCCATACTGGGGTGTGCCTGCAGTTCCAAGTACTCAGAATACCTCAGTATGAGGTATAAAGAGGTTACTCAGTACTGAGGCTGAGGTGGGAGGATCCTATGAGTTAGTACTGAGACTGAGGTGGGAGGATCCTATGAGCCTAAGAGTTTGAGTGTTCGGTGAGCTATGATGACACCACAGCCCTCTAGCCTGAGCTGCAGAGTGAGAACCTGTCTCAAAGAAAAAACAAAAAGGTTGGAATTTACATTCAATATATTGTGCAGAGAGTGAAGTTTTGATAATAATAATTTTGTAAAAGGAAGGTGTGAGAAAAATTATGGAGGTAAAAAAAGCACAGGCTGTGTTTTATGTTACCAAACACCTTTCTTGGAGTGGTAAACTGTCAGAGAAAAAAATTTAAAAATAAACCTGCTATATTTGTCCTCGAGTGTCAAATATAAGAGTTCTAATATTCCTGGAAGCCAAAGTAAGCCACAAAGTGGAATTGTCATGCCTTATCTTCCAACCTTTATATTCAGCAATTATTTCAAATTTTTAAGAGTACTACTTTGCTCTCTCTCTCTTTTTAAAATAATATCTCATGCCACTCTTTTCTTTTTAAAGGAAACTTTGTTCCCTGAATTATCTCTTCTACCTCTGTAGTATAATTTGTGTTTACCCCAGCTTTCTTTTTAATGCTTATGCTGACCTCATTACTGTACTTAAATTACACAAACACACACATAAACTCACCTTAACCTGCTTAATTTGTCTTCATTGTATTCATCATCAGTTGAAATTAATGGTTTGTGTGTGTTTTTAAGGAGGACACTAAAATAATCAAAGGGATAGTTTGGAGAGCCAGATGGGTATTTTTATTGCGTGTTACTAATTGAATGGGATGGAAATTGTAGCCAGAGAGGTCAGCCAGGAGGTTACTGGAGTACCCAAGCATTAAGGAATAATAGAGAGAACCAAAACAATGATAAGGAAGAACTGAAGAAAATTTATTAGAATATGATCAGGAGATTAGAAGCTCCATATTCCTGTTTTTTTTTTTGTTTGTTTCTGGTCTTAAGGAGAGAGTGGCTGTGAAGGAGCACAGATAATTCGTATGTCAATTATGTTGTTACAGAATTAGATTAGCAACCTCTTTATACCTCATTGAGTTAAATCTCTAATTTTCTATTTAAAGTAATTAAAAAGGAAGAAACCACATGGCATGTATGTCAGGATCACCGGAGTTATACTGAAGGGACATTTGAACACAATCTCATTTTTTTAAACATAATCTTGACGTGATTTTAGTGTTCATTCTATTATACTTCAGTATTTCTCAATGGAGAGAGTAGGTTAAATGCCCAAAGAAAAAAAATTAGAGTGGAATTATGAAGGACATAGATGGAAACAGAGAACCTAAACTCTGGAGAGGGCAGAGACGAAAATTGCGATAGAGGTAACCGTGGCACAGCAGGGATACTGGAGACAGTTCTAAAAGAGCAGGAGCGCCAACGCTCACCTACTGGCAGTGGAAACTACTGACGTGGGTCAGTTACTATCTGGGATACTCTAGCTGGGTTCTCTTTCTGTGTTCAGAAGATCACTGCAGGCCATCAGCATGGTCATTTTAAGGACAAGTGTTGACTGCGGATCAGGATATGACACAGGCACAAGGTTGGGCTCAGGACTCAGCCTGCACTGCCGTCCACACTGACATGAGGCTCCAGGTCTCACGCTACCTGAATTCCTGTGTTGAATCTGTGGTCTCTGAGATGAGTCACCTAAATTTTTAACCTTCTGAATTAGCAATTATTTTTTAGCATCATTTTAATTGTTTCCAATTCCTTTCGCAGCAATTTGTTGGTATTTGTCCAAATTTCTCGGTTACACATGCTATTTTGTTACAGGCATAAATTATACAGTGGTCAAGCAGAGGTTTTAGGGTGTCTGTCGCCTGAATAGGGTCCATTATGCCCATTAACTCCCTTCTCGCCATCATTCCCCTCTCACCACCTCATCCTTCTGAATTTCCATCGCACATCATCCCATTCTCTGTATCTGTGTGAACACATATTTTAAGCATCCACTTATGAGTGAGAAAATGTGGTATTTAAACTTTTTGCGCCTGCCTTGTTTCACTTAAAATAATGACTTCTGGTTTCATCCATGTTGCTGCAAAGGCTGTCATTTCATTGTTTTTGTGGCTGAGTAGTATTCCATTGGGTATATGTGTACATGTAACATTGTCTTTGTCCATTCATCTCTTGATGTATATTTACTTTGATGCCACATCTTTGATACTATGAATAATACTGTGATACGTAATATGTATATACCTATGAGTTCAGTAGTCTTTTGATAAAAATAACTTCTTTTCCTTTGGATAGACACCCAGTGGTGGGATTGCTGAATTGAATCAGAGTTCTATGTTTAGTTCTTTAAGGAAACTTTATGCTGTTTTCCAGAGAGGCTTTCCCCAAAACAGAGTATGTAGTGTGTGCTTGTTTTTCTCCAGATCCTCACCAACATTGGTTATTTTTTGTCTTGTTTAACTATCGGCGTCTGATTCTGACATGGGTAAGATGATATCTCATTGCAGTTTTGTTTTGCATTTCTTTGATGATTTGTAATGTTGAGCAGTTTTTCATATTCCCGTGGTTTATTTATGTGCCTCCTTTTGAAAAATGACTATTCGTATCCTGTGCCTTCTCTTAAATGAGATTATTTTGGTTTTACTTTTGAGTTCTTCAAGTTTCTTGTATATTGTGGATATTAGTCCCCTTTGGGATGAATAGTTTGCAAATAAGCTTTCCCAGCCTGCATGTTGTCTGTTCACAGGTGACTATTTCTTTGCTGTGTACAATCTTTTCGGTTTAAGTCCCGTTTATCTAGTTTGTCTATGCTGTCTGTGCTTTTTAGATCTTACTCATGTTTTTGCCTAGATCAGTGTCCAGAAGAGTTTTCCTTAGGCTTTCTTTTGGTATTTTTGTAGTTTGGAGTCATCTTTAATCCTTCTTGAGTTGACTTTTATATATGGTGAGAAACTGAGGGCCATTTTCATTCCTCCACGTGTGGCAATCCAATTTTTCCAATACCATTTATTAGAAGAGGCATTCTTTCCTCAATGTTTGTCCTTGCTGTCTTTGTCAAAGATCAGTTGGCTATAAATACGTAGCTTTACTTCTGGGTTCTATATTCCGTTGCATTGATCTATGATTTTTATTTTTCTTTTTTTAAGAGATAGAGTCTCACTTTATTGCCCTTGGTAGAGTGCTGTGGCGTCATGGCTCACAGAAACCTCCAAATCCTGGGCTTAGGTGATTTTCTTGCCTCAGCCTCCCAAGGAGCTGGGACTATAGTTGCCCACTACAATGCCCAGCTATATTTTTTGCAGTTTGGCTGGGGCAGAGTTCGAACCCACCACCCTCAGTATATGGGGCCGGTGCCCTACACACTGAGCCATAGGCACCACCCATGACCTATGGTTCTTATTTTTTATACCAATACTATACTGTTTTGATTATTTGGGCCTTATAATATAATTTGAAGCCAGGTAATGGATGGCTCCTAATTTGTTCCTCATGCTTAGGATTGCTTTGCTTCTTTGTGCTCTTTTTTGATTCCATATGAATCAGTATCATATCATAATATGGCTGAGAAAGTAATCAAGAAGGAAATTGTATTTAAAATAGCTACCAAAAAAAGCTACAAAAAATTTTAAGGAGGTACAAGAGCTCTAAATGAAAATATACAAAACACTGATGAAAGAAACTTTAGATGACACAGATAAATGGAAAAGCAATCTACGCTCATAGTCAGGTTGGTTAAAATCATTAAAATAATCATGCTGCCCAAAGCATTATGAATTGAGATTCAGTGTAGTCCTTATGAATGTACTAATATCATTTTTAATCAGCCATAATTTTTAATTTCTAATGCATTTTTCTTCTCTGTGTTTCAATAATATCCCTTCTTTCTCTACTGGATTTTGTTCCCCAAACTACTACTTTCATCTCTGTGGTATAATTTCTGTTTATTCCTTCTTTCTTTTCTTTTTTTTTCTTCTTTATTAAATCATAGCTGTGTACATTAATGCAATCCTGGGGTACAATGTGCTTGTTTCATATATAATCTGAAATATTTTCATCAAACTGGTTAATATAAGCCTTTGTGACATTTTCTTAGCTATTGTGTTATTTTCTTAAGCTATTGTGTATTTATATTCTGCATTTAATAAGTTTCACCTGTACCCTTCTAAGATGCACCGTAGGTGTGATCCCACCAATTACCTTCCCTCCACTGATTCTCTCCCCTCCGCTTTCCTCCCTTGCCCCTTTCCCCATATTCTTATGCTATAATTGGGTTATAGCCTTCATGTGAAAACTATAGATTAGCTTCATAGTGGGGCTGAGTACATTGGATACTTTTTCTTCCATTCTTGAGATACTTTGTAAGAAGAATATGTTCCAGCTCCATCCATGTAAACATGAAAGAGGTAAAGTCTCCATTTTTCCTTAAGGCTGCATAATGTTCCATGGTATACATGTACCACAATTTATTAATCCATTTGTGAGGCGATGAGCACTTGAGCTTCTTC
>CAUYON010156050.1:0-19181 GCA_963573935.1 Arctocebus calabarensis
ATGAGAAAATATCATGAATGATATGTCAATCAGGTTGATAAAATATCTCAGATTGCATGTGAAGCCCCCACACTGTACCCCATGGTTGAAATAATGTACACAGCTATTATTAAATAAAAAAAAAAAAAAAACAAATAAAGCTGCTATTAATGCCTGAGTGAAAGTATTTGCATGAACAAGATATTAAAATTTCTTTTGTGTAAATACCCAGGAGTAGATTGATTGGATCATATGATAGGTGCATGTTAAACTTAAAACAACAAAACTGTTTCACAAAGACTTTTTCCATTTTGTATTCTTGCTAGCAATCTATTTACATTCCAGTTACTACGTTTTTTTCTAATGTTTAGTATGACTTACATTTTTAATTTTAACCATTTTAATGAGTGTATAAAGGGTATCTCATGTGGTTTCAATTTGTATTTTCCCCATGAGTGGTGATGTGGAGCCCTTTTCATGTGTTTTTGTCCATTCATATATCTTGTTATAAAATATCTATTTGGATGTTATCTTCATTTTTTTTAATTAGAGAGTTTGTCCTTTTATTGTTGACTTGTGAAAGTTCTTTGTGGAGTTTGGCAACTGATACCTTGTTTGATATATGTGTTGCAAGTATGTTCTCCAAGTATTGGGCTAGCATTTTTTATGTCCTTAGTTGTGCATTTTTAAAGGCAATATTTTATAAATTACAGGTGAAGTCCATATAATGAGAGTGGAGGTTTACAGAAGTCAGTTGATCATTGGAGTTTTAGCTCAGGATTGCCTCACAGTGGGGCAAGTGGTCTCAAAGCCCATCGTATAGTTATTTCTCCAGTTTTAGAATGCACAATTGGGATAAGCATACTGAGCAACTAGAAGAATTCCCCCTTGCTTGGAGAAGGCCTTCAATTTTTGTTCCATTTGGGCCTTGAACTGATTGTACAAGGCCCACCCACATTACAGGGAGCCCAGTTTTTGTTATGCAACCAGTAAAGTTTAAAAGACCCTCAGCAAACTTGGGCCTTGGCTTATTTAAAACAAAATTACTTTTGCATATTTTTTGGCTTTCACAACAAGGTTTATTCTGTTCAACTGCAAAATACACCTTCATGATACAGCACAACAAACATGCTATGTCTGTTTCTTTCTCCTACTGTCCCTTGCCTTGACTTTAGTGAAGAACTGAGATCCTTTTAGATATTTGATTCTATGTATTTGCTATAGTTGCTATTTCAAAATTTATGAAAATAAAGTACAAAATAATGCCTGTGGTGTTTTGTTGTTTATTTTTTCCTTTGTAGTTTCATGATTATGGAGGCCACCTCTGTCAAGAAAGAAATAAGAGCTGCATTTGATTTATTTGATCAGGGTTTCCAGAACCCACATCTGCAGCATTGTCTACTCAGTCCGATTGCAGCCACAATGGTCCTTGGCAGCAGAGAGCCACTCTACTAAATCAATGAATGCTGTATAAAAAGACTGCAATCAGTACCTGCAGAGCTGCATTAAGACTTTATCTCTGAAGTGTGATTTTAATATATATTACAGAAATAAATGGCACCCTTTTATATAACAGAGTTTATAGTTAGTAAAGCATAAATATTTGCTGGGCAAACTTATCTCCAATCTGATACTGCACGTAGGTAAGAAAACATTTCCTGTTTCACATCAAATTCTGTAAAGCATTTTATTCCACTGAGCCTTGATGATACTTAAATTTCCCTTTCAAAAATACTGAATAAGAAAATAATTGGAAGACTATCTCCAAATCAAGTGTTCAGAGTCAAACTTCCTTAGAAAAGAAGATCATCACCACCCTATCTCGGATCTGCTTGGTTCTTACCCCATAAATTACGGGATTAAGTGAAGGAGGAATAATCACATATAAATTAGCTAGGAGGATGTGAATATAACGTGGAATACTGTGGCCAAATCGATGAGTCATAAAAGAGAAAAAGGCTGGTGTGAAGAAAGCTAAGATCACACACACATGGGAACCACAAGTATTAAGAGCTTTGAGCCTGGCCTCCCAGGAAGGAAGTTTGAAGACAGCATGGAGAATCTTCACATAGGAGACAGCAATCAATACAACATCCAAAAGGATCATAGAGATAAGAATCAAACCAAATAATATATTGACCTTTATGCTGACACAGGACAGACGAGCAATGCCCATGTGTTCACAGTAGGTGTGGGGTATAATATTTTGTCCACAGAATGAAAGTCTCAGAAGGAGAAATACAAGTGGAAAAACCAGAACAAAGTTTTTCAACATTCCTACTCCAATGATAGTACAAACTCTTCTGCTGGTGAGGATGGTGTTGTATCGGAGAGGGTGGCAAATGGCAACATAGCGATCAAAAGCCATGGCTACAAGCATGAATGTTTCAATGCCTGTAAACAGGTGTATGAAGAACATTTGAGCTAAGCATCCCCCAAAGGCAATTTCACTGAAGCCAAACCAGAATATGCCCAGCATCTTGGGGATGGTTGC
Organism: Arctocebus calabarensis; assembly: GCA_963573935.1. Lineage (NCBI taxonomy): Eukaryota > Metazoa > Chordata > Mammalia > Primates > Lorisidae > Arctocebus > Arctocebus calabarensis. The sequence goes on from CAUYON010156050.1 coordinate 2,474, forward strand.
AGTGGACAAGCCCAAATCGGTCAGAGCCAACATGGCCAGTAGGTAGAACATTGGATGGTGAAGGCTGTTCTCTGTCTGGATCACAAACAGGATGATGACATTCCCCAGGAGGGCAATCAGATACACTGTACCAAATGGAAAGCCAAGCCAAAACTGCATATGTTCCAGTCCTGGGAGTCCCAACAGTAGGAACGAAGAGGGGTGAAAAAATGAACTATTGGCCGAGAACATCCTGGCAAGCACCGCTGATGATTACTCACTTGAAGGAATCTTTAGTTTTTCATAAGATGTCCCAATGCCTCATCAATACTGCAAATGGTGAATTTTAAAAAAAAAAGTAATTAGTACATTTTCTTTTTTACTTCTCATTAGTGTATATGACAAGTGAAGGAGACAATTCCTCAAGAAATGATAGGTCTTCAGATATTGGACTAGATAAACTACATTATTTTAGTTAGAACATAAACCAGACCAGTTGATATGATATTCTATATACTCTCTAACTTTTTGAAATATTTAATTACAAAATGAAAGTCTATGCATACTTTAATACCCCACTGATAACTGATTACAAGCTGGGAATATGAGTAATATTAAAGGTTTAAGAAGCATATTAAAAGATAATTTATTAATTAGAAATATGAGTCCAATATATGCCTCTGAGCATTTCCACTTTTAACCACTAGATCTTTAATATGGTTTCTCTTTCTACTTTGACCTGCTTATAAATAATTTTCGTCAAAATTTTCTTCTTCTAAATTTGTGTTATTACTTTTGATTTTGTCATCAATAGATAAAAACATTAGCTTTGTTCTTTGAAACAAAGCTTTGCCTTTAGGCCGGCACCTGTGGCTCAAGTTGTAGGGCAGCGGCCCCATATACCGGAGGGGGTGGGTTCAAACCCGGCTAAGGCCAAAAACTGCAAAAAAAAAAAAAAATTAAAAAACAAACAAAAAAACCCCAAAACCTCAAAGTTTTTCCTTGTAAGATCAAGTCACAAAATTCAAGGCAAAGTAATTAATCTTAGATATAAAATCACTGCTTTTCAGAGAGCTTGATCTTGATTTAAAGCACTGACTGAATTCCTTAGGATCCTCTTTAGTTTCCCTGTTCCTCCCTGTGGGCTCACTTCATTTCTAAGTTATCTGTATAGTATCATATCCAACTTTGTTCCCAAATGAGGAATAGAAGAGAACAATTATAAAAATCATGGTGACATATAAGCATTTACTATTATTATCTTAAAAGAAAACTTTTTTACTCACATTAGTTACATGAAAAATTTTTACTCACATTAGCTACATGAGAAAAAACAGGACAGATCCTAATTCCCTGAATAAATGGATTTATTTTGTATCCGGATCAAGGTAATTTTCTCCATACTCTGAAGGAAGCCACTCTGTCAGTCACCCAGCTCACTTAGTCTTTCCAGGGCTCTTCCTAAATGTATTTATTCCTGGGACTTTTATTTATACTCAAGTATTTAGTCCATTATTCAGTTTTTTTGAGTTAAATTGTCCATCATGACCAGTTACTCACAGCTTTTCTCCCAATTTACTCCTCCTTATTTTCTATCATTTCTTCCCCATTTTACTAGTGTAGTTGATCCAAATTCACATTTCTAAAAATAGGGGAACCAAAGATGAGTCAAACCTAAATTATAATCCATAAGGAATAGTTCCTTGAAAATGATGAAATAGTATTAAAACTGTGAAGCATGAAATCTTTCTAGGCATCAAGGAAGCCAGAATATGGCACAATGCATAATGCACTTAAAGTTTGAGGAAATAAAAGTAGTTTTTAATAAGGAAAGATGCCTGATCCTGTGATAGAAAGAGAAGAAGATGAAATCTCTAAATATGGAATGTACCTGATGGAGGGATCCCAAGACAACAGACATCACATTAGGAGGATATTACAAAAATTACACATCTGTTTGGAAGCTCAGCATTAGAAAATGAGGAGGAAAACTATTGTCTTCATAAGGAGATACTTTGAGTATAATAGGAAGATAACTCGATTATCATAGGCTTTCCTGACAAGCAAGAGGACTATCAATGGGGCTGTGATATAGTAAACAGAGATCATAGGGAAAGCATTCTAGGAAGAGTTTAGTCAAAATAGATGATCATGACACTAAACCAGAAATGGATAGCAAACTATAATTGATAGATTTATGTATAATTTATTTTTCACAGAAATTCCTGCCTGTTGTGTTGCTCTATGGCATCAATGAAATGTCAATAAAATAGCTTTTTAGTGATAGATCTCCAAAATCTAAATTTTCAAATTTTTTACATTATCAATTTTTCAGCATAAAATCATGATATACTTTGTATAGAGTATATAAACAAATAAAATTGTACAAGGAGAAAAAGGATAAGACTACATATTTGTAAAATCTATAATCAGAGCCTTAAACTTGTGAGGACATTCACTTGTTTTTGTAGGCCAGAAATAGACTAGGAGTAGGGGAGGAATTGCTGCAAACAGCTTCATTCTGCATGCCAGCTATTTAGAGCTTCATTTTCACTATGTAAGAGATCTTTATCCCTACATAGAAGGAAGAGCAAAAGCCCAGGAACTGTGTTAAAACCAAAAATATATCCCATTAAGTATTCTGCCATTCTGGCTAAAGGAAAAGTTTTCTGAAACCAGCAATTGTCCTCAACCCAATGATAACGGAATGTCAGGTTCTTGGTCTAGGTGATTTGAAGAATAAATCCGCGGACCACAGATCAATGGTAAGACAGAATTTATTTACAGAAAAGAATACAAAAAAACACTAAAGCTCCTCCTGGTAGAGAGAAAGAACTCAAGTGGGGAGAGAAAAGCTCTCTCCGTTTCTCTCCTGGTCGTTCCGCGTCTCCGCGTTTAGGCTCTTAGTCTCGGGGTATATATAGGCCCATGGGTTCCTTGGCCAGGAAATGAATGAACACAGTCCCTTCCGCGGGGCAAGGTGAATGAATGTATTAATGAATGAACACAGTCCATTCTTGGATTTAAGGACTAGGAAATTCACATGAAATTGACCTAGGCATCGGAAATGGGGGTTCCGTTTTTAGTCCGAAGTGTAAAGTGAAGGAGACACCAAGGTGCAGGTGTCTCCTCGGCAGTTGTCCCGCCTTTTTGGCTATTGGAGCCTCCGGTGGGGGGTTGGAGGGCCCCCTCCTTGCCTATCATACAGCCCACTGGTTCCTCAGCCGGCTGTCGCGGCACCGATACCACCAAGGTGTAGGCGGCAGGTCTGCCAGCTCCGCTGAGCTAGCCGGTGCGCCAAATGTCCTGTATCACCAATACTGAGCAGTCCTAGTTCAGGAGCAGCTGCTCAACTCTCAGGAGTCTCTGCATCTCAGGAAAATTTGGATACAGGGTAGTTTCTAAAATGCCCAGGTTATAAGTAGCCATGGAGTATTTTTCTTTTAAGAAGCATGTACTAGCTGTATATCAACTCAAGTAAGATCCTTCCCATTCTGTACCAAATAAATAAATAGAAGAATAGTTAAATAAATACATTTTCATGATCCGGGATAGGAAAGGAGGGTCTGGGTGAATTTTGCCCATTGTCATCTATATCAGAGGAAAAAAACTCTGATATTTTTAAAAAACTCTTTTATTTCTTTTTCAATTTTGTGTTACATATAGCTTAAGTATCTTGGTAATATGGAAGCGTATAGAACAATAGCTAACATGTGTGTAAACATATAGTCGTATGTGCACATGTCAGAATGAAAGAAATAGATGGTATCCTTTTCAGAAACTACATACAATTATTTGGAACCAGTAAGTATTAAAGTATTGCTGTTATTCACCAGTATTGTCAATGAAATAAAGAAAGAAAATGTAATGATTTGGGAAATTTTTGAGAATATCCTTTTGGACATTAAACACAAAACAAATCTGAAGTAATTGGTGACATAATAAAATTTAGTAAAATTAGGTCAAAAAATAGAGCTGGGAGAAGAGGGGGAGAGACACAAAGAGGGAGAGAGAGGACAGAAGACACAAAGCGAAAGTTAAAAGACAAGAGAGAAGATAAAGAGAGAGAAATTCAACAATACTTTGACAAAATTAGTTGCTTGTTGGCTATATTTTATTTTTATTTTCCTTATTGTTCAAAGTAGGCATATTTATTCTCTAAAAAGAAAAAGACAAAACACTAAAATATGCAGAGTCACCTGAGACTCTACCAGTTAGAAATAAGCACAAAAAATATTTTGGCTTAGCTCCTCTAAATTAATATTTTTATCATATACAAAACTAGTGAGGGGATTAAATCAATAGATTCAAGTCTAAACCTTCTCGATCTACACAATCAAAAATGTATGACAGCCAATCCTCACCCCAAGTCACCAACCTTATCTACAGCCAACACTGAAATAATCTGCAATCCTGAATGGTAACTGTTTCAAGTGTGTCTCAGCTCCACAATTGTAGTTCAAGGAGAAAAGTTTATGCTGGAATTGAAAATCCCCTTCCTGACCAAAAATAACCCTTCTGGGGCTCTATAGGATGTGAAGACAAAAGACGAAGGATCCACAAATTCTTACTGCTAATTTATTGACATAAAAAAGCACATATGCAAAGGAACCACTTGGGACTTTCAAGTTTCTCCCCATAGGTCTCAAGCTTATAGTAACTTCTCAATTTCTAATTACTCATTTGCTAATTACTCTGTTGTCATTATTCCTGCAAGAATAGTATTTGAGCCAATCTGCAATTCCCCATCTTGTTGTCCAGGGCTGTTATATTCTCTAATGACCAGGCCTGTTTTCTTTCCAGAAAATATCATTTACTCCATCTAGAAATCAGGTACAGATCTAAGATTATGTATTCAGAAATGTTTTTCATCTGTAATTCATTCCCCCAAGAAGTCTATCTGGTGGTTATACAGATAATATTAACTATCTACAATGTGAAAACAATTAAGTGTTAAGTTATACGATGCTAAGTTTAGAGTTAAGGAAACTCAGAAAGCCAGTACATTTTCTAGGCTTTCCAACTTAATTTTCTATAGAATAGAGTTGGAATATGGCATAAAAATAACTGCAAAGTAAAGTGGAAGCAAGAATGATGATATACTGTGTCTAGCCTAGATAAGCATTGAATCATGTGAGACTGACTTTCTTCTGAGAAAAAATTAAAAAGTAGCTCTAATAGCTGTCATCTAGTAGCTGAACTGGCATTAACATCTTGGCAGTAGTAATGCCCACTTGTAAACAGTTTTCATAAAATATAAACATTAGACAAATATACTTTGCTTCCCGTGATAATAGATTGAAATAAATGTAAGAAACTTCCATTATGTATGAGGTCAGACAGTTAAGTTCACAAACTTATCCTAGAAAAGGAGACTTTTGGGTCACTTTACATGAAAAAAGAAAGAAAGAAAAGAAATTGGACCCTTGTCCATGAACAAAAAGCAAGTAAAAATAGATTAGGGACTTACATGTAATACCTGAAACTGTCAAACTATAGAAGAAAATTTCTAAAAGAAAGTTTCATGATATCAGTTTAAGGGAACTCCATAAAACTAAAAACCTTCTGCACAGCAAATTTAATAAACTATAGCACAAATAGGTGACCTATAGAATGGAGGAGCATACTTGCAAACTGTATATCTGATAATGGCTTAGTCTCCAAAACATATAAAGAACTTCTATTAATAAACATGGGAAAACAAATAACCTGATTAAAAAATTAGGCTAAATACTTGAACAGATAATTTTCCAAAGAAAACATTAAAATGGCTAGCAGATACATGAAAACATGTAAATCAAAACCACAGTGAGACATCATCTCACGCCTGTCAGAATGACTATTATTAGAAAATGTAAGACCAAACATGTTGGCAAGGTTGTAGAAAAATTGGAAACTTTGTACATTGTTCTGGGAATGCAAAATGGTGAAGGCTTTATAGAAAACAGTACGGAGGGTGGTTCCTCAAAAAATTAAAAATTGCACTGCCATATGATCCAGCAACTCTACTTCTGAGTATTATCCAAAAGATTCTAAACTGGGATATCAAAAGAAATATTAGCTCTCCCATGTTCATTATAGAACTATTCACAAAAGCCAAAATAGGGAAACAACCTAAATGTCCTTCAACAGACAAATGGATTAAAAAACAAACAAACTGTGATTTATGCATATGACAGAATTATATTTAGCCTTTTAAAAAGAGGAAAGTTCTACAACATATGACAATGTGGATGAAACTTAAAAACATTATGCTAAGTAAAATAAACCATCACAGAAAAGGATATGATTCTCCTTATATGAAGTATCTAATATAGTCAAATTTGTAGAAACAAAGAGTGAAAGAGAGTTGCCAGGGGATAGGAAATAGGGAGCTTTTATTCAAAGAACATAAATTCTTAGTTAAGCAAGATGAACAAGTTCTAGAGATCTGCTATACAATCTTATACCTATAGTCAACATAGTATTGTACATTAGACTCAATGATGTATTTTACACTAAAAAGCTCATTAAGAGGTAGATCTCTTACGAAAAATGCTCTTAACACAATTATGTAATTTTTTTAAAAAGAGAAAATGTGAAAAATACAAATCAAATTGTTAACCACCATTACTTCTAGAGAAGCTAGTAGAATTGGAAAGAGGTTAAAAGAAAAGAGGAGTTTCCATTTTGTTCTCTATTTACTTCTGTATTGCTTGAAAGTTTCTAGGATAAAAATGTATTGTTATGAAAAGAAAAATATTATTATGTTCTCCATTTTTCAAATCATTGTACACTTTGTGAACCAGAATAGTCAAATCTGGTTCACAGTTTATGTTGTTATCATTCTAGTTCTTAATCTTTAAGCAAATGTAATCATGCATTTTTATAGCTTATAATATTACTGTGGTGTATAACAATGTTCAAATAACTTATAACATTACATTATAATGTAATGATCAGGATACTGCCAAAAATGTGCTGTTAAGTGATCTCATTGATGTGAAAACATCATAGAGTGTGCTTATGTACACAAAGGTGATATGAAATGTAAAATTTACAAAGAGGGAAACAAATGTAGCCCTCCCAGCAACCCGGCAAGCCAAGCAAGTTGAAACTTGCTCATGTGAATCAGAAAGGATGTTGTCATGAACTGTATTTCTTGAAAGTGAAATAATGGACCACAAAAGTCTGTCTCAAAACTTTCATAGTGGCCTATATATATACTGCTGTCTCTATATGTTTTAATAATGAAAACCAAATGTCTCAGTACCATTACTGAGTATCCACCATTTCTTCTACTTGGTCTGCAATACCAAGATCAAGAGCTGTGAATCAGGTTTCTACATATGCTCCATCATAATTTTACGGGATCACTATTGTAAATGTGATCTGTGCTTGAGTGAAATGCCTAAGCAGTGCATGACTGTACATAATGACATTTTTCCCCATCTAATTCATTTCACTCAGTATGTTATTTTTAGTTATAGTTTTTTCATTCTCATTGCTACTTAGTATTTTGCTGCACAAATTTATCACAGAATTTATGCATTCTACTATTTTTAAATTTCAGATTAAAATGAAGGTACACACAATTAAGTTACATAGTTTGCTTCTGTCAAGTAAAAGTCCAAGTTGTATTTCTGATGTTGACCCATGAAGCGTGCCATATATCCGTGCAATGTTGGGAGGGAATTTACCCAACCCCTTCTTCCTCCCCTCCGCTTGGATTTAACAGAGATTTTCTTTCATTTGAGCACATAGTTGTTAGTTTCAGTTTAGTACTGAGTGCATATGATAGTTGTTTTTCCACTCTTCTGACACTTCCCTTAGGAGAATGTTCTCCAAATCCATCCAGGTTGTTATGAAAAATACAAAATCTCCATCTTTTATGGATAAATAGTATTCCATTGCATATGTATACTACAATTTATTAATCATTTTATGTGTTGAAGGACACTTGGGTTGTTTCCATATCTTTGAGATTGTGAATTGTGCTGCTATAAACATTCGACTATAAATATCCTCATGGTACAATGATTCTTTGTTTTGAGTAAATACATAGCAATGGGATTGCAGGGTCAAATGGTAAGTTTACTTTTTAGTTCCTAGCGGAATTTCCATACTTCTTTCCATAAATGCTATACCAGCTTTCAGTCCCACCAATTATTCATGAGTTCTCTCTTTTCACACTCTATTCATTCCACTATTAAGGTACATTTAAGCTGTATCAATTACCGACTGTTATACAAAGTACATTTGTGATAATTGAGGCACAAATCTTTAGGAGAAAATAAGTAATGCTTTTGATGACTCCTTACCTAGGAGAAGAAAATGGGGGTCATTAATATGCATATGATTAGCTCTTAAAAGTACTGTCAATTTAAAAAATTATTTTACAAATTTACCTTTTTGCCACCTGTGTATAAAGATTCTAGTTATTCCACATCTTTTTCACCACTTAATCATTTTCATTTTAACCATTCTGGTTAGTATATAGTGGACCTATCTAGTGGTTTTAATTATTGTATCTCATTACTAGGAAGTAGAGCAACTTTTCATATTCACTAGAAATTTGGATATCCTCTTATAAAAAAATAAAACCCATACAAATCTTTTGCTTATTTTTATATATTTTTATTAATAGCTGGATTGCTTATTTTATCTGTTAACAACATATTCTATTAAAGAATCTCTTCATTTTAACAGGTACTTATTATTATTTTTCCAATATAGTTAGCACTTGTATGCATAAGAAATTGTTTTCTATTTTAGAATCTTTCCTTATGGGAAAGTCAGGAGATTATTCTCCTTATTTCCAGAAGCTGTATCATTTCCCCTCTACAATCCTCTCACTACATCTACAATCCACTTCTTTATATGGGGGGGGGGCAAAAACACATAATCACTCTTACATGTTTCCTACAAGAATTGACACGAGTCCCTTCTACAAAATTTTTATTTGTCCCTTCTACAATTTTTTTTTTTTTTTGAGACAGAGCCTCAAGCTGTGCTTGGCATCACAGCTCACAGCAACCTCCAATTCCTAGGCTCAAGCGAGTCTCTTGCCTCTGCCTCCCAAGTAGCAGGGACTACAGGCGCCCGCCACAATGCCCGGCCATTTTTTGGTTGCAGCTGGAATTGTTGTTTTGGGAGCCCGGCCTGGATTCGAACCCACCAACTCAGGTGTATGTGGCTGGCACCTTAGCCCATTGAGCCATAGGCGCCGAGCCCCTTCTACAAATATTTTTATTTGAGAATGTCGTATGGCCAAATCTAACCACAAAAAGCTGGGTAATTATTCCATGTTTCTGAAAGAAAATAAAAACTAAAAATATTAATAAACACTTGAACTTACATTAGGCAGTGCATATACCCCAAGGAGATATTTTTAGTTTCTGTCTTCTGATTATTAAAAACACAATATGCATATTATTCTTTAAGAAACCGTTTGTTATTTTCTCATGATTATTTTATCCAAAGCCCAAGTTTTTATTTATTTATATATGAATGTCTACTATTATTTTTGATCGTATACAAATATATAAGTTCTAATGTTGCCTACTCGGCTGACTAAGGCTTTCTTACCTTATCTAAAATAAGAAAACTTTAAATATAAAGGCTAGCTTGATTTAATTTGTTTGATATCTTTTTATTCAGGTGACCTAGTTTTCTTGGTCAATTAGGTTTTCTTAATACAAAAATAGTTTCCCTGTAGTCTATGAATGTTTAACAAATATTACACACGAAAATCTGCTGTCCTGTTCACAATATTTTTTCCTAGAATTATGATAAGATTCATAAAATACTACCTAAAATTCTTTATTTATCTATGACCTTTTCTGGTGTTGCAGAAGAATTGCATGCTGCTAAAATGACAAAGAATCAAAGATTTAATTGAAGTACAGGGGATAACATAACTCTGGTAGATTCACTGGGATTTAATTTCAAACAACACTTTTTTATAGGTCAATAATTTGAGCTATGATTATCAGAGAGAGTAAAAAGAAGTCAATTATATTTTCAACTTTCTGTGTCTATCTTCAACATAATTGGCTTAAAATATGAAACATTTCTTATACATTATTACAAAGTTTTTAAAATTCCTCTTCTACACATAAATTAACACATGAATGTACAATGTAATATTCTTAGCCTAAATAGTCTCCCACCCTTGGTTTCTCAGGATATAAGATTCTGTCACTTCATCTGTTTCTCACCAAACAGCCAAATAAAACACGAAATATATAGAAGTTCACAAATATTGATTTAATGATTATACTTTCCATAAATGTACACCACTATTCCCTGTTCTCTTCGGTCCATTTCCAAATGAATAGCATCTTCTGTTTCCCTAGGTTCAAATTCCCAATTATAATCTGTTATGGAGAATTTTCTGAACCATAGTTTACTCATATAAATATAAAAATAGTAGCGGTTGACACATCATAGAATTCACATAAGAAACAAATGTGTCAATATAAGTAAATTATTTAGAACAATAAATGCTAATAAGTTAAACAGCACCATTGTGATTACATTTAGAACCCTGTCAGCAAAGTTATCAATCATGTCTGAACAAACTTTATCATTGCTTTTATTTTCCTTAGTGTGTTTCAGAAACTGCTACAATTTAAATATTATATAGCCTAATTGTCTACCTTCTACTGATAGCTGGATTTTCAGAAGAAACATTTATAATCTTAAAAAACGAGTTATTAATGAAAATTAAAGAATAACTTCTTTATAGGGTTACCTTTGGGATCAAACAATATAGAAATATAATCACCTTGTGAAAGGTATAATTCTTACAGATTATAATATTATCATCACTAGACTCATTAGTATTCTTAAATTCAAAAGATTGTGGATAAAGGAGTGTCATTACTATTCATGTTCCCCATTTGCACCCTACCTTCTATCTTTTTAGGCATTAAATGCCTTCTAATGAACATATGGAAGAAACAATTAATTATAAGTCATTCTGAGACTACTGATGATTAACCATCTTTTATGAAAAAAATTCTCAATATTTGCTGCCTTATCTGCTTAGTCCTAACTCCATAGATTACAGGATTAAAGGGCTGGTGGAAAAACCACATACAGATTGGCTAAGAAGATATGTATATATTGTGGGATGTGGTGGCCAAAACGATGTGTTAAAAAAGAGAAAAATGCTAGTGTGAAAAAAGCTAAGATAACCCCAATGTGGGAGCCACAGGTATTGAGAGCTTTAAGCCGGGCCTCCCAGGAGGGCAAGCAGAAGACAGCATAGAGAATGTGGACATAGGAAAGAATAATAAAAATCACATCTAATAATAAAATAAACATATCCCCAAGGCCAAATATAATGTTGACTTTGATGCTAGAACAGGCCAAACGGGCAATGCCCATGTGCTCACAGTAAGTATGAGGAATGATATGGTGCCCACAGAAGGGCAGCCTCAGGAGCAGAAACACCAGTGGAACCACCATACACAGACTCCGCAGGATAGCAATGCTTGCAATGAGGCTGATGATTTTGCTGGTGAGGATCATCTTGTACCGAAGGGGTTTGCAAATGGCAATGTAGCGGTCAAAGGCCATGGCCACCAACACAATGCTCTCCATGGCAGTGAAGAAATGAATAAAGAACATCTGGGAAAGACAATTTTCAAAAGATATTTCCCTGAGGCTGAAACAGAAGATGCCCAGCATTTTGGGGATGGTGGCTGTAGATAATCCCAGGTCAATGAAATTTAACATGGCCAGGAAGTAGTAAATGGGTTCATGGAGACTGTGTTCAGTCCGGATTACATACAGGATAGTAGCATTCCCCAGGAGTGCAACAAGATACATAAAGAAAAAAGGAAATCCAATCCAGACATGTACATCTTCTAGCCCGGGGATGCCAAGCAATAGGAAGGAAGAAGGATGGAACTGGGTTTCATTAAAAATGGACATTCTTCTTGCTACTGTTGGTGATTGTGCATATCAGAGTCAGACATTGATTTTCCATCAGTGATTTGTTACTCATTTTCTTCTTTTTCCAGACTCCTGGTAAAAGGTAAAATAACATGTTAATATTCCTATTCTACTGTTCTATGTTATCAACACTGAAGAGAAGATGGTCCTAGATACAAATCCAACCTTATTCTTATCCAGATCCTTTCATCCATAAAATGTTGAATAAGAAGAGAGAGTGGGTAGAATACCATCTATTAGGTGAATATTCAGGGTAATAAGTGAGAATAATGAAGGTTTTGCTCTTTGCATCTGGTGGTATTACACATATTACAGCTAAGGTACATGAAAAATTCTTTAGCATATGTAATCCAATCCATTGCCCTTCTAGGGAACTTGAAGAACACAAATATTTATAATACATATTAATGTATATTTAATATATGTTTATGTATAGATCACTACATATATACATACATATTTCAATATATGTGTATAGAGTTGGATATCTGATTCTAAACACAGAGATAACAAATTTACTTTTTTAAATTTATGCACCTAAACTTTTATTAAACATATTAATTATCAGATAACACGTTTGTCCAGCAAAGGAGTAAAAGATGAAAGACATACATTATGACAACAACCAGCATGCTCCATATCATTAGCAACATAGCTTTCACCTTAACTTAGTTTTTGAAAAGCCATCACCATCTAGAATATTTGAGATCACAAATAAAGACATGGATGGAAACATTTCGTCCTAAGACTTTTAAAGTCAAAGTAAAATTTGGGTTTATAAGGTATTTTAAATTGAAATGGTCAAATTTCAAATTTATTAATGAAGCTTGGGAATGACAATCAAGGGTACCTAAAGAGGCACTAATTTCTTGAATTCACTCTGTTTATATCATCTAACCTTCTTTATACATGGCAAAGGGCATTTTGCTTTAGATACCCTTGAGACTGGAGTTCAACAAACTTATCCTCTATCACAGATTTGATGTTTTTCTGAAAGTCTTGTTTTAAGACTTCTTAAATAAAAATAAATTTATTAGATGATTTGTTCTATGGCAAGTAGGTTCAGTGTTAAAATATAAATTTATTTATTCTGAATTAATATTTTAAAACAGTAAGAAAATATGTTTATTATTATTATTATTTTACAGTTTTTGGCCAGGGCTGGGTTTGAACCCTGTGGCATATGGAGCTGGCGCACTATTCCTTTGAGCTGCAGGTGCCGCCCAAGATAAGTTTATTATTTGATAACTTCCTGAGATGAAACAATTTTGAAAACACTGTAGAAATTATACACTCTGGGAATGAATGCATGGAAATAGTGGGAGTTCAAATTTGAGTGGTACCCATCAGAGATAAACATATAAGAAAAGTGTCATAGCATTACAGCAGAAAAATACTGAAAATGCTATCAGCATGAATTATGACAAAGTAAGCTCCATAAAGGAGATAAAATAGATCAAAGCAAACTGTAGTTTTATAGATAAATAATATGGGGTGTTTATTCTACCAGGAGAGAAAATCATATACAAGTTGAGAACAAAAATCAAAATTATTAGTGGTCCTATTTTGCAAGGTGAGTTCCCACCCAGGACTTGGTCTCTCTGGCCCTCTATGTGACTTTCTTCAGATTCTAGAGATTGATGACACTACCTTTAAGTCAATAATCTCTGAGCCACTCTAAAATCCTACCTAGATAAGGAGTTTATAGAATTATGGTTTTATTCAAAGAGAAATGCCCATTTTATTCTCAATCTTGATTTTCCAGGAGCATTTCTGCAGTTGGTGCCTTCAGTAAGAGCTAATATAACCACACTTTTAAATCAATAAACAATGAGCAAGACAACTAGTCATTTATTCATTCTCCATAACTATATACTAATCTATTCTATGAACACATATTCATGGCTTCTCAAACCTCTCCCAGATGCAATGATAAGAAGTGCTCCAGCCTCTCCACTGAGACTATGGTTTCTAACATCCTGAAATGAAGTTATCAAAAGCAATTCTCTCAAATCTGCATCATGTTAATTCTTATTTTATCATATTCCACAGCCTTTACCCACCTACCTACCTTGGCCCACAAACATGAACACTATGTCCTGAAACTGATAAGGATAAATAGAATAGATTCTCTACATCCGTGGTTTACAACCGGGGATGAGTTTGCCTCTCAGGGACACATGATAATGTCTAGAGATGTTTGAAATTATCACAACTCGAGACAAGTGCCACCAATATCAGTGCCTAGATGCAGAAATGCTGCTAAACATCCTGAAACACACACCTCCCCCCAGAACAGAATTATCTGGCCCCATATGTCAGTAGTGCAGAGGTTGGAACATTATACTACAGTACACTTTTTATCTGATCTCAGCCTAATTTCCAGTCCCATGGCATAGGCTATTGACCAAATATTCGCATTTGGTTTATAGCTTATAAGGTAAGAAAAAGTAACTGGTCTGACACAGAATTTCTGTCTGCATCTTATCTGTAGTTGCACTTGTAAGATGCAAAGAGATAGATATACATGTAGGAAAATGTGTAGCCATTTTATGAGTATAATATTTGAAATACCGAACATTTGCCTGTGTGTTCTTTCTTTATCCTTTACCAGCTCTCTGTACAATCTACTTATTTCCCTCCCCCATCTTTACTTTATTTTTGCATGAAAAATTCCTTATCTCTCTCATTCCTTATCTCTCACGCTATTTCCTATAACCCACACCAGTATACTGTAGTCTTACCATACTTTCCAAATATCTCAGAGAGGCTGAACTTTCAAAACATAATCTGACATCTCTCTGAACCCACACCTTGCTAAGTAAGGATACATAAGTATTTATAGTGGCAAAATAGTCCTGCTTCTACTGGGAAGGGGACTGCAGTCTCTCAGGATTCTCAGCATAATAAATTATATCCACTGGAGAGTTCTCTTAAGAAACCTCCCTCTCTATACAGGAGCTATGGGCCAAGAGTCCTCTACTCTTTCTTTTCCAATGATATAATCTATATCTTTTCTTCTTTCCAAATTATAACAGAAGTCAAAGTTCCTGCTTAACAACTGGTCAGTCAATACAAGCTTTTGTCACCCTTTCAATGGCACGTTCCACTATTTTTCTCTGCTCTTCTGTCTACATCTTCTCTGCTATAGCTTATATATTTTATATTTCTATAATTTTTCCTTCTACTCCTCATGAATTATGCAAGAGAAAAACTTCATAAGACCACAGAGTGGAGGACAAGATCCTGGAGGAGAGAAGGCTCACTAAGGTGAGCATAACTTCCTACTCATCAATTTCCACTCGTTTTTAAATGACCGTAGGAGCAGAGAAAGAGGCTGATGACCAAGAAAGAGAGAAACAACTCAAACACAAGGTAAAGTCAGAGCCTTGCCAAATTATTACTACTCAGAGGTGAAAAAATTTATCTGGAGATTCAGAATCAGCCAGAATGTGAGCGACCAAGATCTCACAATGAAAAGAGATGTAAAAAAAGTCATGCCTAAAAATCTATACCAGTCTTCTTGCAAAGCCATTCTTCCAACTAAATCTGCATAAGGCAAATGAAGAAAGCAGATTTAAAATCACAACATAATATTGGCAGTCTTGCAGTACTAAGAAGACAAAAATTAGTGTTCAGAACACAACAAGAAGTATGAGGCATGGTAGAAAACTCTGGAAAGCAATTTTACAAAAGTAGATAGTGTCTTCCAAAAATTTTACAGTGGTAAAATTTGCCAAAGGACAAACTAAATATTTTCATAGGTTCCTTCATTCAGGACTGGAAAGGGATCCCCATTTTCTGGGCCTAAGTGAGCAAACTAGCTTCACCAGTATCTTCATCTGAGTCACCTCTTCAGGAGCAGGGAACACATCTTAAATGAGATGCTGCCCCTCTCAACCAGAGAATACACCCAAGTGGGATCACATTTCTACAAATGGGCAATTTTAAAATTGGCTTCTGCCTACAGACCTCTGGTGCCAAATGCTTATGACACATTTCAGACATACATTCCATTTCCCCAAATTCCCTTCCCTGCAGGATAGAAAAAACAGTATATATAAAAACCTACACAGAAGACCCAGATGGGCTGCCCACTCAAGTTACTCCTCCACTGCAGCAGAGGTTTCCTTATCTATCTTCTTATCTATTAATAAAATCTGCCCTTTTACTTGCTTGCAGTGGTCTGTGGGTTCATTCTTTGAATCTCTGAGACCAAAGACCAGGCAGAAAGAGACAGAGATTCAATCTATAACATGTATCCCAGCTTAGTAAGAGAGATAAATCTCCAAATAAAAAATTTGAAAACTGCATTGCAAATGCTACAGTCAAAGCATGCATTACATATTGTAGGTGCAGAGATGGATCAATATAAATTACATAAAGAATTTTTTTTCTGAACCTGTCTAAGATGCACCATAGGTGTGGCCTCACCCTTTACCCTCCCTCTACTCATCTTCCACCCCCCTTGCCACTTTCTCCATATTCTTAAGCTATAATTGGGTTATAGCCCTCATATGAAAGCTATAAATTAGCTTCATAGTAGGGCTGAGTACATTGGATACTTTTTCTTCCATTCTTGATATACTTTTCTAAGAAGAATAGTGGGTAAATGGTGGGGCCACACCTATGGTGCATCTTAGACAGGTTCAGACAAAACTTACTAAATGCAGAATACAAATGTCTTCATACAATAACTAAGAAAATGACATGATGGCTATGTCAAACAGTTTGATGAAAATATTTCAGATTGTATATGAAACCAGCACATTGTACCCCTTGATTG
>CAUYON010156051.1:0-10007 GCA_963573935.1 Arctocebus calabarensis
CTCCAACTGCTGTTAGGGAAAAGGGGCAAAGACTCGATCTAACTGCTTCCTGCTGAATCGGGCGAAGATAGAAGGGGGCAGTTGGGGTTTCTCCAGAGGAGAGTGATACAGGGGTTCATGGACTGGAACCATCTTTATTGCATGTGACTTGATGACATTTCTGGAAAACATAAACCTGATTAGTGTATTTAGTAATAGGCAAAGGTAGAACAGCGTCAGGTCAGAAGCACTTATTCAATGATGCTAAAAGAAAACCATATTACGGTTTTTCTTGCTGTTTCCTAAATAATAACTTCAAACTTTCTTTTGGCTCACACGTGTAGGTGGTCTGTGGTTAGCTGTTTTCATTGCCTGCCACTGTAGAAGATGGAGGGTTTCAGGACTTTACTCATGAATGATGTATGCAGGAATCAACTCCTATAACTTTAACAGTAGAAGAAGACAAGATAACAGGAAAGGGGTCTTTCCAAGTTGGGGTCAGGGAAGGTGAATTAGAGGGAAGAGTTTTGATCATGACTAGATCTCCAGAAGGGAAAAGTTCCTGTTTTAGTTAGTATGTCCTGCCCCAAACGGGGAGCAGGACTTTCAGGAACGATTAGGGAGGCATGACAGAACAGCAAGTCATCCCAATTGCAGCTTAGAGGCTGGGAGAAAAATTTGATAACCGGCTGTCCAGACACCCCCTGTATAGTTATGGATTTGGGAGATAAAAGACCAGGATTAGAGAGAAGTACAGAAAAGGTTGCTCCAGTGTCCAAAAGAAGTTTTTTCTCCTGGCGCTCCACTGTAAGGCAAACCTGGGACTCTTGAGGGGTGCTGACACAAGCTGGAGCCATGAGAATATGCCCCAGGCACTCTCAGTCCAGTTTGGGCTCCGATGGGGTCACTGTCCCAGGAGGCCTTCGCCTCTGGGGACAGGCCACCCTCCAGGGTCACCCTTGCATTCTGGACAGGGACCATATGCCCTGGGCACTCTCAGTCCAGTTGGGCTCCGATGGGGTCACTGTCCCAGGAGGCCTTCACCTCTGGAGACAGGCCACCCTCCAGGGGTCACCCTTGCATTCTGGACAGGGGCCAGGTGGCTGACATAAATTTTTAATGCAAATGACGCTCAAATTCTGTATCATTAAAAGTTGGAAGTACTAACTAGGAATCACACCCAAAAGTTAAAAGTTTGTCATAAGTTATTTAAAATTTATGAAAGCAAATTAATAGATTTTATGTTTATTTAATATTGAACTAATCTGTTAAGAATTCATCATGATGTTGTGTAGTGAAGAAATAAACACTTGTAAGAAAAAAAATTCATTTAGACTATGCTGACATCTTCTGGTATGATCACTCTCATTGGCAATAAATAATGAGAGTTCCTCTAACTTTCCATTCTCATTATGGTTTATTTTAGGTGTTTTTCTTTAGGCAGTAGAAGATTTGTTTTCAATCTTGTGATGTAAGTACTATCATAATACTCCAATTTTGCCTCTTGGCTTGCAAAGCTTAATTTTTATTTTTTATTTTTTGAGACAGAATCTTACTATGTCACCTGGGTAGAGGGCTGTGGCATCACAGCTCACAGCAACCTCAAACTCTTGGGCTCATGCGATTCTCTTGCTTCAGCCTCCCTAGTAGCTGGGACTACAGGCACCCACCACAATGCCTGGCTATTTTTTGGCTGCAGTTGTCATTGTTGTTTAGCAGGCCCAGGCTGGGCTCAAACCCACCAGCTGTGGTATATGTGGCTGGCGCCCTAACACTGAAATACAAGTGCCAAGCACAAAGCCTAATATCAACTATATGGCTTTTTATAGGAAAAATTGCTGATGTCTACGTCTTCTGTGGATTTTCTTAACTCATTAAAGTTTCTTTCAGTCCATTGAACTATATATATATCAGTTATCATAAACTGTTAAGTGTGGCAAATAATGTCTTTGCTAGACATAATCTTTTATAATTTTTCTCTAAGAATTTAGTGTATTTCTGTTAGGACTTATCGCTTAATATACAAACTATGAAAACTTTCTATCTTTAAGTAATTAATTCCTTTTGATACAAATGATCTATAAAATTTATTCTATTGTCTCAATAAAACTTTAAAATTCCTCAAACATGCTGCTGAAAGTCTTGAATTTTACTTTTTAACTGCATTTTTTTAGCTGGAAATCCAATTGATCCATTCTGAATAGTTTAATGTGATTTTTTTAAAGGCTCCAATCATTCCTCAAATAATTTAATTCGTATTTTATTTCTCTATCAGGAGTCTTTGTTTTGTTGTTTTGAGACAGAGCCTCAAGCTGTCACCCTGGATAGAGTGCTGTGGCATCACAGCTCACAGTAACCTCCAATTCCTGGGTTCGAACGAGTCTCATGCCTACGCCTCCCAAGTAGCTGGGACTATAGGCGTCTGCCACAACACCTGGCCGTTTTTTGGTTGCAGCCATCATTGTTGTTTGGCAGGCCCGGGCTGGATTCAAACCCGCCAGCTCATATGTACGTGGCTGGTGCCTGAGCCTGTTGAGCCACAGGCGCCGGGCCTCTATCAGGAGTCTTTAAAGAGGTATAAATCAATTTTTTCTAAGCCCTTTTCACTAACCATTGATTAGTACTCATATTCGGATTGATTTTATCCAGTTCTAAGTTCGGCATCCTCCAAGTGCAGTAGGAAACACTCACCTATTGTTCACCAAGAGATTTGGTCTAACTTTTCTTATCCTTTAGCACTTATTCCAAGAATTCAACTATCTTTTTTATCCACTATAAGTATGATTTTTTTGTCCAATCTTTGGGTTTTGTAAGTAGTTTAGGCTATCTTAAAATTTGAAATGCACATCCCAGTCATATTTTATTGTTTTCTTAATTATCTTATACTCTTCTGACATACTTATAAAGTTGTTTTAACATCAGCTTCTTATTATTGAAAAGTATTGAACACATTTTTTAGTGACTGAACCTTCATCTTAAGCTAATCTAAACTTACCTTGTGAATATTGTTTTCCTTCTTTTCCATGTTTTCCTTAAGCATCTGTTTTAAAATAGGATTTTGGGTAGATTTATACTACTCAGTTCTTGTTCTAAGCCTGCATTCTGGCAAAGATAACTGTTTTCTTATTGTTTTAAATTAACTTAGTTTATAAGAACTTTATCTTTAAATAGAGCAGACATTCTTATGGAAAACTCTTCTTTTCCCCCTCTGTATAAATTTGCCTTTCCATTATTTAAAAAAAATCCAAATAATAAGAATTACAAGGCTTTGAGTAGGGGGTTGGAACCAGCCCAGAGAAGAAGAAGGAATTCCTTTAGGAAGAACCTGTGCAGCCATTGGTCACTGGGTGAATGCTAGGGGTGGGATTTTCTCTTGGGATTGGGCAGAGAAGCCAGGACAAATAAAGAGCCAATCAACAGAGGCCAGTCAGTTAAGGTTTAAAGAATCCAATCATTGTAAGCTAGCTTGGTTTGAAGGACCCAATCAGTGTTTGCCAGCAGGTTTGGGCAGGCAGATAAGGCATAAGAGCCCATCGCAGCTGAGCTACAACAGTAACCTGCTCAGTACCCCTTCCACTGTATTGGAAGCTTTATCTTTATATAAACTATTGTTCTATGGCTTGCACTTGCCTATGGTCTGTGAATTAATTCTTTGATTCCCGAGACCAAGAACCCAGCCAGGAGAAGAAAAATCTAATATCACAAATATGTTTTCACTTACCACCATCTCCCATGTTAGGCCACAGAAATTTTACATGAGTCTCATGGCCTCACTCCCTACATGTATAAGGTAAGACTTCACAGCAGCAAGCAGGTCCTCCATAGTACCAATCTGCCTCAGGTGCCATGACTCTCCACAACAAACTGCAAAGAACACTAGGAGTGTTCTGCTTGGAACCTAAGTCTTCACCTGGCAACCAGTTAAGACCACCATTGTGATAGCAGTGAGAGAGGGTATTCAATGTTTCCCAAACATTTTCACTTAATAGCACACATAAAATAGAAATATGCAGGCTGTTCTTGAACAAAAAATGCTAGCCACAAGGTGTCTATCCTTGACCCTAAAAAATAATCTCAAAAGTTTGTGAGTAGTAAAGTATTTTTACATATGAATTTCATTACACTTACATGCCCGGCTCGGCGCCCGTGGCTCAATGGGCTAAGGCACCAGCCATGTACACCTGAGCTGGCGGGTTCGAATCCAGCCGGCCCGCCAAACAACAATGATGGCTGCAACCAAAAAAAAAAAAAAAAATGGCCGGGCGTTGTGGTGGGCGCCTGTAGTCCCAGCTACTTGGGAGGCAGAGGCAAGTTGCTTGAGCCCAGTAATTGGAGGTTGCTATGAGCTGTGATGTCACAGTGCTCTATCCAGGGTGACAGCTTGAGGCTCTGTCTCCAAAAAAAAAAAGGTGTCTTTAGGGAGGTGCCTGTGGCTCAAAGGAGTAGGGTGCTGCCCCTATGTATTGGAGGTGGCAGGTTCAAGCCCAGCCCTGGGCAAAAACTGAAAAAAAAAAAAAAAAAAAACAATGGCAGGGGGCGGTAAGAAAAGTCTTTAAATTTCAAAGATTTACAATCCAACCATAAATGGCTCCCCAAATCCATAAGCCTTCACTATTTTGCAGTGTGATCCCACTCTCAGGCATAATACAAAAACTTTCTTTTTTTTTTTTTAGAGACAGAGTCTAACTTTGTCACCCTTGGAAGTGTGCTATGGCATCACAACTCACAGCAACCTCCAGCTCTTGGGCTTAGGTGATTCTCTTGCCTCAGCCTCCCAAGTAGCTGGGACTATAGGCACCTGCCACAATGTCCGGCTATTTTTCTGTTTTTTGAAGTTCGGCCGGGGCCGGGTTTGAACCTGCCACCTTCGGTATATGGGGCCGGCGCCTTACTTGATGAGACACACGTACCGGAAGTATAAAGGAACATAACGTTCTAACTAATTAAATATTTGTCAAAATGCTACTTTATTTTGGTATAGTCTACTCCATGAATTTCTAGTAAATTATTAGGAAATCCCAATGATTTATTCAAGGGATGCCCGTGGGACCTGAAAAAGACAAATTAGGCCTTCTCTCACAAAGAAAAGTGTCAGATGAGTCAAGACCATCTGAATTTGCCAGAATTTAAGGAAATGTTCTAAGAAATACTGGCACATGTCAAAAGGATATATTAGCTAACAGAAAGGGATCCTCACTGGCCAAAATAGTGATAGGTTCAGAATCAAAAACATGATCAAATAAGGTAGAAACTCATAAGTTCATATTAAAGTAGCTAGATAAATGTATGGATAGATAATAGATGATATATGTATAAACACATGCGCACACACAGTTACAGAAAATAAAAAAGAAAACTATTCCTTCCTGCAGAATACCAACTGAATTTCCCATTACTGCTATAAAATTCGTTATACTTTTAGAAATGAGAAGATAAATTTGATCTACAAGACTGTGTATTCCTTCTGCAGGTTTTAGGAGAGAAGCTATTTCCTCATCTCAGCTTCTAGAAGCAACCTATATTCCTTGGCTCATGGCCTCTTACTCTTATCTTTAAAGTCAGTAGCAGAGTGTCTTGTCTTTTTTCTGACCTCCTTTTTCCCTCACAAGAACTCTTATGATTATACTGTCCTACCTAACTAAAGCAGGATAATGTCGCCATCACAATATCCTTAATATAATTGTATCTGTAAAGTTTAGGTTGCCATGTAAAGTAATATATAATCAAAAGGCCTTATACGCAATTATTCCAAAATGCAAAAAATCTGAAACACTTCTGGTTCCAAACATTTTTGGATAAGTGATACTCAGCTTGTACAGCCATTTTG
The DNA here is from genome assembly GCA_963573935.1 of Arctocebus calabarensis. Taxonomy (NCBI): domain Eukaryota; kingdom Metazoa; phylum Chordata; class Mammalia; order Primates; family Lorisidae; genus Arctocebus; species Arctocebus calabarensis. Next base: position 5,807 of record CAUYON010156051.1, read on the forward strand.
GAAAATAGTATGGCAGTTCCTCAAAAAAAGTAAAAATAGAACTACCATCTGATCCAGCAATCCTACTTCTGAGTATATATCCAAAGGAACTGAAATCTGTATGTCAAGATAATCTGCACTGCCATGTTCATTTCAGCAGTATTCAACAAAATAGCCAAGATATGAAGCAACCTAAGGGTCCATCAACAGATGAATGGATAAAGAAAATGTGATATGTATATGCAATGGAATACTATACAGCCTTAAAATAAAATTTGTCATTTGTGACATGGATGGAACTGGAGGACATGCTAAGTGAAATAAGCCAGGTACAAAAAGAAAAACATATGATCTCACTTATATGTGGAATCTAAAATAATCAATCTCAAAAACACATTTAGTAGAAAGATGGCTGGTTACCAGACTCTTGGAAGTAGGGGTGGGGAAAGGGAAGATGTTAAGCAAAGGTTACAAAATCTTAGCTGGACTGGAGGAATAACTTCTAGTGATCTATTTCACTTTCTAGTGATCAAAGCTAATAATATTATATATTTCAAAATTGCTAAAAAATAGATTTTAAACATTTTCATTATAAAAAAATGATGAGCTGGTGGGGTGATATAATATTAATTAGCTGGATTGACTCTTTTTGCAATATATAAGTAGAAAAAATCACATTGTACCTTCTAAATATATACAATTATGGGCAGCACCAGTGGCTCAGTGAGTAGGGTGCCAGCCCCATGTACCAAGGATGGTGGGTTCGAACCCAGCCCTGGCCAAACTGCAACAAAAAAATAGCTGGATGTTGTGGCAGGTGCCTGAGGTCCCAGCTACTCGGGAGGCTGAGGCAGGAGAATTGCCTAAGCTTAGGAGCTGGAGGTGGCTGTGAGCTGTAATGGCTGTGATGTCATGGCACTCTGCCAGGAGTGATAAAGTGAGACTCTGTCTCTGTAAAAAATATATATATACGTATATATGTATATATATAAACACACAATTATTTGTTGAGTAAATATAAATAAATAATAAGCTTAAAAATTAATGGACAAATAAAGAAAAACTCCCATATAGAATAATACATAGCAGCAAAAAGAAAAAAAAATGAGCTGTAACTAATGAAATTACATATAGTAATATTACAAAAATACTATGTTTAGAAACATTAAAATTATAACATTTTTATAACTGTACATACATAGTATGGCTATGAAAAAAGCAAGGGAATAATAAATACAAAGTTTAAGAGAATCATTACCTTATCCTGGGGAGAGAAGAGGAGGCAATAGATGGAATCAGGCAGCAACATAAAGACTTCAACTTTATTGAGTTAAGATTGTACCATTTCAGAGAGAGAGCAAAAATCTTGCAATTATATAGTTTCTTTAAACCTCATTTCCTCCCTATGCTTTATGCTATGGTTGTTAAATGTATTATATATGCTTTAAGTAATCATATAAATTTTAAAGAAATTAATAAGAAAAATAGTCTTTCTTCAGGTATCGCCACCTTTCTTCTGGTATCTCCATTCTGCTAAACTCATCAAATAAATTTTCAATTTCAGATAATTGTATTTTCAGTTCTGGAATATGCATTTGAGTTATATATATATAAATATATATATATATATATATATATATTTTTTTTTTTTTGAGACAGAGTCTCATGTTGTTGCCCTGGGTTGAGTGCAGTGATGTCATACCTCACAGCAACCTCAAAGTCTTGAGCTCAAGGGATTGTTTTGCCTCAGCCTCTCGAGTGACTGGGATTGCAGGCACCCACCAAAATGCTTGGCTAGTTTTTCTATTTTTAGTAGAGATGGGGTCTCACACTTGCCCAGGCTAGTCTCAAACCCCTGAGCTCAGACAATCCACCCACCTGAACCTCCCAGAGTGTGAGGATTAGAGGACTGAGGCACTGTGCCCCACTGAGATTTTTATATTTTCTATTTTTCTGCTTATGTTTACAGGAAAATAAAAGGGAAATATATTCTGAAAAATTAAATATTATATTAGAATCATAGAATAATGAGTGATTTTTTATTTTAAAAATTTATACTGTATTTTTAAATTAAGCTATCATATTTTTAACAATTGATCTTATAACAATAAATATTTAAAAATTTGTAAAAAAGAAAGGTCTTAGGGATGAAGGCATGAACATTTTGACAAAAGGGAGGAAGGGGCAGTTTTAGCCTACCACACCACTTAATAAATGTAGAAGGAGTGTTGGAACTTGGAAAATCATCTCTTGGCACCCACAATCATCATCATTTCTGAGAAGAATCATTAAAGAATGCTTAACATAGTAGCTGTTCCCTGTTTCATTTCTCCCAGTCTCAAATTCAGCCTATTTTAATTCTTTCTCCCCGCCTACCTCCCAGCTGTTCCTAATGTAGACTCACTTAGTGACTCTAACATCTTAATAATAAACTTAGTAGGAGGAACCAAGATGGCAATCGGTAGCCAGCTTTCCGCAGAGGTTCCCATCCAGAGGGAGAGTTAAAGGACAGAAACTCAGCAAGAAAGGCGATGGTTTGGATCTGAGCCAAAAGAAAAGGTCGAAGAGAGCACATCAACCCTGCTGGGGTGACCTGAGACCCCTAGGACACAAACAAAAAGGTACAGAGCACATCACCAAGTGGACGGGAGTCCCCTCGCCCATGAGAGAGGTTCGCAGTATACTCCATACCTCCATACAACCAAGCGAGCAGAGTTCAGATGTCCTCCCACTCTACCCCACGGGAGAGACCCTCTAAAAACCAGACCTCCTGCCCGTAATAGGTTGTTGCGGCACTCTCCAGCCAAGCATAAAACTGTATGTACTCTCTACCTGCAAGTTGGTGTTCCTGGTGTTCCCCTGCACTCTCAGCCTGAGGTCTGGAGGCCTGTTCCCCACAGAGTCCAGATTCTTGGAGATTTTCTCGAGGGTTATGGATGGGCGCAAACTTGCTAAACTGTGCTGGTTTTCTGGCTCGCAGTGGTGAAAGAGGAGAGAGCCGTGAGGAGACCTGGCTGGTGGGAGGGTCTCCTGAGGCACGAAACAGCAACCAGCTCTGGGAACAATAGCTGGAGAGCTGGGGATGTTTTGAGGAGACACTCCCATTCTTCTGGGTGGCCAGGGGAAGCAGCGGATTCTCCTGTGCCGGTGACAGCAGAGTGGATCGGCAACCAAGACATGTGAAGGATTTGCCTGAGGCGGTGCTGGTTGGGACACAAAGCAGGGATTAGAATACTCGCAGAGGGGCTGTTTTGCTTAACCTGGCCCTCAGGGGATGAAAGCTGAGACAAAGGGCTGGAACTCACAGACTGAGTAAAACCCATTTGCAACCCCAGTCTGATCAGGGAAAATAGCCTTGACAGAAATAAATTCTGCGAACTTGTTCTGTTCTAGCAGCAACATCAGTCAGGGACAGGGCTGGAACTGAGTGAATCGCCCCAGCCCCTGTTAGGTACCCATGTTGTCAGGCCTCACCTCCCCCTGTCAAACAGTGACAGGGAGTAGCGGACTGGTTGTGGAGCCACAGACCTCACTGTGACCCAGGCAGGCGCAAACCTCTGGAGCATCTGCTCATTGGAGGAAACTGGATCACAACTGTTACCACTGAATGGGTATTATAGAGGGGCAAGGTTGGGAAGGAGGCATCAACCTTCCCAGACTAGTTTACTTCCTGGGGGGTGCCCTCCAGAGCTCACAGAGCATCGAAGTGAATTATACAAGAGCTTCCAGCAGATCCCTGCTATCTAGTTGCCAGAGACTTTTTTAACTCTTCCATTTGAGATCAGTGCTGGCTAGGACAATTGATTAGGACCTCTTCAGCTGGGCTAATCACCCAAGGACTTTCCAAAGTGGTACCCTGGGTGTGTGGTAGTGGGAAGGTTTGATTTGGCTTTTTCAATTGTTGCTTGTAGGGGGTGGGGCAACTTAACTCTGGTATTCCTTCACAGCTCAGATTTCAATCCAGAGTAACAGATTCTCTAGGACCAGCTGAAAATAAGACAGAGCCACTTAACCCCAGCACACCAAGAACGTCCCCAGTTTTGCAAGCAGTGGCAAAACTCTGGGGGAAAAGGTACAGACGCCAGTCCAAGCTTTTAAGCAAAGAACTGGTCAATCACTACTCCTAGAACTCCCAGCCCAAATTGTCCTTATCTACTCATCTAGCCAAACGGTGTAAAAATAATCATGGGGCGGAATCAATGGAAAAGCTCTGGAAATGTGA
>CAUYON010156052.1:0-15537 GCA_963573935.1 Arctocebus calabarensis
TGTCACCCTGGAGAGAGTGCTGTGGCATCACAGCTCACAGCAACCTCCAATTCCTGGGCTCAAGCGAGTCTCCTGCCTCTGCCTCCCAAGTAGCTGGGACAGCAGGTGCCTGCCACAACGCCCGGCCATTTTTTGGTTGCAGCCGCCATTGTTGTTTGGTGGCCCGGGCTGGATTTGAACCCGCCAGCTCAGATGTACGTGGCTGGTGCCTTAGCCCGTTGAGCCACAGGCGCCAAACCTAAAAGCATATAAATTTTCTAAGTATGAATCAAATTACTTCACAGACACATTGCATAAACCTTGATAGTTTTGCTGTCCAAACTAAATAGCATTAACTAGATGCACAACTTTGGACCCTCATATCATCTAGTTGGTCCTTAAGTGAAATCACTTCTTAAACAAAGCTTCAGTTTGATAAGTTGCCTGCAAACCCCGCTTAGTGTGTGGTACGTAAAGGTGTCCCCGAACGGTTGATGACTGAATCCCAATATCTCATTATTTTTGTGAAGGTTAAGTGCAATAAGAAATGTAAAATCACGGTTCAGCGCCCATAGCTCTGTGGTTGAGGCACCGGCCACATGCACCAGGGCTGGTGGGTTCGAACCCAGCGGTGCCTGCTAAACAACAACAACAAAAAGCTGGGCATTGCGGGGGGCACCTGTAGTCCCAGCTACTTGGGAGGCTGCGACAAGAGAATCATTTAATCCCAAGAGTTTGAGGTTGCTGTGAGCTGAGAAGCCATATACTCTACCGTGGGTGACATAGTGAGATTCTCTGTGTCAAAAAAAAAAAGAAAGAAATGCAAAACCGCTATAAAACTATATACTAATATGGAAATGGAATGGATTGCTGCTATAACAAAAATCTGAGATGTGTAGCATGAATCTGGGGTGATAGAGCAGCAGCTTCCTTCTCCTCTTCTTGCTCACCCCCCATTCATTCTCCACACAACCGCCAAGAAATGCATTTAAAATTATTTTAATGTGGATTAGCTTGTGCAGCACACCAGTGCGACGTGGGCATTGATTGCCAGCACACTCACCCCGTGTGCTGTGCTTTGCTTCCCCCGTCTTCATTTTGCTCTCTCTGCCCCCTACTCTTTGCTTTTGTGGGGGCTCAGAAAAGGCTACCCCATCACATGGCGTTTGGCTGTGCTGGGTGCCGTGAACTAACAGAGATGGGACGGTGCCAGGAGGAGCCCGGGAAGAGCTGCTGTAGACCTGCTCCCGCCCCTGTCTCTCATCCCGCTGTCTGTCTGCCCCGCGGTGGCTCAGAGACACCACTCCTTTTCCCCAAGCCAGCCATAAAGCCTCTGAGCTTCCCCCGCCTTTCTGTATGGGAGCTGGCCACGGACAAGAGGCCTGCTGCTGTGACAGCAGCTCATGAGACCCTCACTCAGAGAGGGCCTGCCCCTGCGAAGATTGTGCCCAGACAGGCCTTGCTACCTGGGAAACTGGATCACTCGTTCTGTCCCAGCGCACGTCTGCATGGCTGTCCAGCCCTGGGGTCTAAGCATGAAAATGGATAGTGTTCCTGGTCTCGGGTCTCCATTTCTGAAGGCTCTGAGCCACATACAACCCATCATGCTTCTCTCCTTAGCCTGACTTTTGTTACAGCAGTGTCCACTGTGACCCTTAAGACGGGTGAGGAGAGACTTCATGCCATCGGCCTGCGTCTTTCACCGCCCAGCCTCACTGGCTCCCTTTCAGCCTGGGCCCCCGGCCTCCGGCCCTGCCGCCCGCTGCTCCTGGCCTCTCCTCACTGGGCCCTCACCCTGCTCACGGCGGCAGCAACGTCACTGCCCCAGGACCTCCTTGCTCCTCCCCACGCTGATTTTTCTCTCATATCACCCTGCACTTTTCCTTCATAAGATTTTTGGAAAAAATCTTTAATTATATTACATTCGGATACAGCTGAATATTAATTACATTCCGAGACAGCTTAATACCAATTTCTATCAGTAAAACTGGAATGAAACGTGGCTAGGTGACCCCCTATTTTGCTTTCCACATTTTATTCTACTTTGTGACCCTAGTACCCGGCCACCGAACGGAGCAGGTGACACATGCTTAATTTAAAAAGATGTGCGTTGATGAGTTTAGAAATCATTTAAATTAAAAAAAAATTTTAAATAAAATATTGAATGTGGAGTTATTAAGGAGTCTAGATGGGCTGTGATAAACCCAGAGAAAGGAACTTTCTAAAATGTTATCATTCATTTATTTACACAAAAAGCTTTAACTAAGCACCTATTACAGGTCTAATTTCTGTCCTCCTAGGAAGCTTTAGTTTATTTTTTTTATGACATTCTCTTCCAATACATGTATGTATCTTGAGCACACAGAGGACTTTGTTTCTTTCTTTGTGTCTTACGGACTTCAGGCATCACACGAACAATGTCCCAAATGAAATGAAGATTGCAGGATGGATGTGAAATTAAATTTGACTCCCCCATAGAAATGTTCCCGTTCTGCTGGTGACACATGGAACACTCCTACTGGCGGGGAGAATTGGAATCACAGTGACACAGTCTTGGATCACAGAAGGAGCTGAGTACAGTCCTGATAAAACTCACTGGGACAACACAGCCAGGGATGAGAGAAAATCAGGCCACAACCTAAGGCAAGTCAAGACAGCAAACCTAAAAGAAATAAAATGTGCCATGTCTGTCTCTCCTGTGCCACTCTGCTTTGTGCTTTACAAGCGTTATTTTGAAAATTGGGGGAAGCCAGCTGCAGTGGCTCACACCTGGAATCTAGCACTCTGGGGAATAGAGGCAGGAGGGTTGCTGGAGCTCAGGAGTTCAAGTCCAGCCTGAGCAACAGTGAGACACCATCTTCACTAAAAATAAAAAACCAGGTGGGCACTGCGGCAGGTGCCTATAGTCCCATCTACTTGGGAGACCATGGCAAGAGGCTCACTTGAGCCCAAGAGTTTGAGGTTGCTGTGAGCTATGACACTACAGCACTCTACTAAGGGCAACAAAGCGAGACTCTGTCTCAAAAAAAGAAAAAGAAAATAGGGTAAAATGCAAAGGAGATAAGTGACTGCCCATGGTGGTCAGAGGTTAAAGTGTCCATAATCCATAGTGCAGACGGAGTAGAAATGGTTCAAATAACTACAGTGGGGAGATTCTGGACAAAATCGACACTTCGAGCCTGGGCCCTCTGGAACACCATTGGCAAGGCTGCTCTCATTCCACAGATGTTCGTGCACCACCCCCTGTGTTCATCAATTCCTTCATTCATGGATTCATTCAACAACTACTTTATTTCTTCCTATACTCAAACTTTCCTGAGTGATAGGATAAAAAAATAACAATAATGCAGTTGGGTTTTCTAATGGGAAAAACCTACTTAAAATATTAGAAAGCATGGTTACTAATAAATAAATTAAAAATCAGCCTTTCCCCTTCCACCCAGAGTCCTTCAAGTAAACGTCCACTCACCCCAAGCTCAGCTCTGAGTGTCACCTCATTTAAAACTCTCAGGGACCAGTCGTACCCAGGTCATAGATCCCGGGAAGTGCAATATTTAACTTGATTATTTTCTGTTTGACCAGAGATAAGGAATCTCCTTTCTGGCAAGAAAAGGTAAACCCTGTAGGCATTCACCCCTCAGGGCCCAAGGTGCTCCTCAGGTGGGACTCCCAGGCACCGCCCCCCACACACAATGGCTCCAGAATGCCTGCTTTGTCCCAGGGATTCTGTTTGTCAACTCGGCCTCCCTTGAAGAAACACCGCCTCCATTTACCTGAACCTTTGCCCAGCATTTATTTGCAGGCCTGCAGGACAAACAAAACATCACACAGGGGATGAAGGGAAAGAGAAATAAAGCTCCTTATATTATCACCCAAGGGTTCGGCCCATTTTGACAAAAGATTGCATCCCCCCATCTTGTCTGCCAGAATCAGATGCAAACACGGGCCCTGTTCCACACAGGGACTGGGCCCAGATAGCAGATCTAGGCTGATAGAGCTTGCCTGGGTCTGCCTCCAGGGCAGCTCAGAAAAAAGTACCTGGGGAGTTGCTAAATTTTTGACATTTTTACCACTAACTCTGCTATTGACTAAACAAGGAATGATTACTGTAGCAACTTCCTGCATAAATTGTTAAACATCAGCCAATCAGCTGGCTGCGGCTGTCCTGGTCAGGGGTAGGGTCTTTGAGCTTCTGATTAACACCTGCCACTCTGAAAATTAAAAGTCACCTCAGAGGAAATAGCAAATATTTAACAAATCAGGACAATTCCTCTGTCTACCATGTACACGAACAAAGATGAAGTAGAATAATTGAATGCCTTGTACCAGGCATTATCTACTTCAAGCATTCATTTTATAAGGGAGGAAACTGAGAATCAGAGAAAAATATAAAGGTTCCATGCCACACAGCTCCCAGGGAATGTGACTGACCGTGGCCTAAACATCAAGATCAGAGTGTGATTCGGCTATATTCAAGAGTCTAACGCACCACAACATTTGACATCAGGACTGTCCCAGAAATTCTAGATCACCAAAACCAGACCACACTCTGCCCCTCGGAGTGACTTGGAGCCCAGCCTAGGACAGAAATCCTCTTGGGGAAACTCATTCTTCCACTGGCCACATGCGGGGGCATCTCGTACCTGATTCTCAGCTTGCAGGACACCTGATTCTTGGTCCAGCTCCCCAGCCCCTTGCCTATCCCAGCAATCTTGACTCAGAAGCAATGAGCCTCCCAACTTGCTTTTTCCCCCTTAGAGCTGTTGTTCCAAAGTTCCAACTTTCCAGAAGTTACCAGTTTTTAGAAGTTACCAGTTTTTGTTTTCTTTTTTTTTTTTTTTTTAATTTCGGAGTATTATGAGAGTACAAATGTTTTGGTTACTTGGACTGCTTTTGTGCAGTTTGAGTCAAAGTTGTAAGTGTGCCCAGCACCAAGGCATGAGCATTGTACGGGTTAGGTGTGAACTCACCAGGCCCCCTGCCCTCCTTCACCTGCCTGGTTTCTGTGGAGTTTTACTACTGTATGTGCACATGGGTATGAATCAATTAGTTCAGTTTAATAGTGTGTACCTGCGGTGTTTGTTTTTCCGTTCTTTTGATACTTCTCTTAGAAGAACGCTCTCCAATTCCATCCAGGTTATTACAAGAGGTACTAGTTCACCACCTTTTCTTTTAATGTCTGAGCAGTGATCCGTGGTGTTCATGTACCACGATGGGGTCTTTACCCAAAGGGCAAAAATAATTCTTTGCATCCAAAGGACACCTGCACTCAAAGTTACCAGTCTCTAAGTATAGGGTTAGAGTCACTTCCACTATTTCTGTGAATGTCTGTCTTATTCTGGGATCCATTGCTTCCAAGACGATTGATAAAAACTGCTGATAATCAACAGGAAGGCCCCACATGCTTTCTTTATCTACACAATTATTTGTCACAGAATGCTTGGCTTAGAGAAAACAAGGGTCCCATCGTGTAATAACTACAGTGCTTCGTAATGCTAAGGCTCAGAAAACACTATCCTAAAATGTTTGCTTCTGAAGGCCTCAGAAGTAAAAGTTTTTCTCTGCCCTTCTCCTGCCGCTCAATCCCAATCCCCCCCAAGGCTCTCTGGAGAAACTAGAATCCCTGTTTCCCAGAGGTAGGTCAAAGAAACCAGAGCCCTTTTTCTCAAAAGCCTGCCATAAAACCTAAAAATATTTTACATAAAAACTGGCCATAAAGAAATTTTCTGGCCTACCTTGTTTGAAGGTAGGTCATAACACCCCCATTCCCCAGAGGGCCCTGCCCCACACCCTGAGGAAGGATGCTGCTCAGAGGCCCAGAAGAATCTAGACAGACAGGCCTGGCTGCTTCCCCCTCCGGCCTCTTAGCATCAGAACACAGCCTCTGTGTCCTTTCTAGACAGCCGTCCATATTTTGATGAACCTAAGCATAACAGTGGACAATTAACCCTGTTCCTTTACGTGGCCCTTCTGAAGGGCCCCACGTACACACGTTAGATGCATTATTTATAACACCAATTATTCTGCCTTCTGAGAGTCGATTTTTTCCGCAAACCTTCAGAGGGCCCCGGCGAACGCGCGCTCTCGGTCCCCAGCAGCATTTCGACCAGCCTCCACCTGTTCACCAGGAGCCCACACATTTCCTTAGCTTCCTCGGCTGTATAAATACGTCTGCAGCTCCCAGGAAGGGCAACTCGCTCCTCCATTTTACCTTTCTATTTCTGGAGCATAAGACTGGGTGATTCTTCCTGTCAGTAGCAAACACTGAGAAAAAATTAGATGCTCACTTTGGGCATGCTCCGTTTGAAATAAGCTGGTTAATTTTATAAGGAAGAAGAGAAGAAAAAAAGAAGGGACCAATGAACCCGTGATGGCATCAGGTGGTCTTCAAGGCAAGTCTCCTGTGCTTCTCAGGCTGACGCCTGTGGGTTTAAATGATGGAATGTCTCTATTTCACCCCTGTGTCCTCAGTCCACAGAGGGCGCTGGTCCTAGTGCAAACTTCTGCAATCATCGGGGAAGGGGGAGGAGGAGGGCTCCACATCACCCCGACGGGGCAACCCCCCCCCCCCAGGTGTGTTCCCTGGAACACTGGAACAGAGAAGAGCGGGGTTCTGTACTCAAATAATTTGCATAAATACTTGCTTGAATGAAATAAACAAGTTTGTTAACCATTCTCAGAGCCTTGTTTAGTTCATGAATCACCAAAGGAGGCTTCCTGTGCATGCTTCCCCAGCCCAGCTGGTCACGGCTTTCTTGTTCATGGAGCGTCTCATGGACGAATGCGTTTGTGGTTCACAGCCGTAGTAATAGGAACGGTCAGGACGGAGCTCTTCTGTACCAGGCATTGTACAAAGCACGTCGCGTCCTACTATCTCATTCAGCCTGCCCAACAACTTGCCCATAGAAACCAGCACTCCTTTTCTCAAAAACCAGCCATAAAACCCAAAAATATTTTATTTAAAAACGGTCCATAATTATCCCCATTTTACAGAAGAGGAAACTGAGGCCCAAAGAAATTAAATAGTGATCTAAAGTCACCCAGCTGGCCCGTTGAAGAATCAGAATTCAAATCATTCTGACTCCACGATTCACACTCTTGACCACCCTAATATCTAAAAATATGTATTTGTACTTGTTTATGAATATATTTGCATAAAATTTGTATATATAAATCCTCTCTAATGAAATCAGGAAAATAATCTCTGTGGCTGCCAATTCTAGCTGGGCGTGGATGAGAACAATTACTTTGAGAGAGACAGGAGGCCGCTGAGGGAAAGGGAGAGAGCAGGGCACCGTTAGGCTTCGCTTAGAACGGGGATTCGAACAGGCTGGACCGTTTGTTTTCAGGGAGCGAAAACCTATACAGAACAATTCATTCTCCACTGGCAGGAGGGAGAACGAACCCATTTCTGGTTTCGACGAATGCCTGCTAAATTAGTCTTTTCCCAGCAAGGTGTAAAGAAAAGTAAGAGGGCTGTTTATTTTGTGCAAATATTTCGCATTGCCAAGGTGACCAGAGAGACATCAGAGGTACAAAAGTAGAACAAACCACAGGAACCAAGGGAAACCAATATAGCCCAACAAGGTAGATTTCAAAGTGAAACTAAAAATTTGAAAAGGTACACTAGAAAGGGAAAAGACTGTAGCCCAGATAACAACAAAAAAGAAAAAAAAAAGTCATTTTTTTCTTAAGTTTTAAACTTCAAATGAAACGAAATTTTTCTTTAGGACTCATGTTCCCTACAGGGCCAGGCCCTCAACTACAAACCCACAAATGAAGGAAATCACCAATGAAATAGAAAATAATTTAAAAACTTTCTAGTAACATTTAATTGAGTTTCCTGGAGGGACAAGTGAAACCAACCAACTTTTCCACACACTGGGAAAGGATTTGAATCTCACATGCCCAGTGAGAAAAAAGAAAGCAAGTCAGTCTTCTGCATTTTAACATCACTGGGGTTTCTTTAAAACTTTGGAAGTCTCTTCAGGAAGCCAGGAGCATTTAGAAATTTAAAAATAGGCAGTATTTCCCTCCTCATTTTTCTTTTCACCTGTTTACACTGGGTCCATTGCTCACCCAAAGTTCAGGATCTCTGGCACAGAAAGCAGATAGAGTTGGTGCGTCCCGGAAAGGGCAGGGCAAGGCAAGGGAAGAGTCAGCACCCCAGGCCTCCCCCACCTCCCTCAGGCTCTGTGACACAGCACAGCTGCCCTCCAGCCTTCCTGAAGACCTAACCAGGCCAAGGGTGATGTGTGATCTGAGCGCAAATGTCTAAAAGGGATTTTCTGCCAGCTGATTATGCCGTCCATTTTCTTTCTCTCCATTGCTTTAGCATCAGAGTTTAAAGAAACAAGAGAAAAAAATCAAAGTTTTTAGCCATTAACATTCAGGAAAACCAAGCGAAGCTAACTCCAAAGTGACAGTTTCTCAGGAACAGACAGCTAATGGTACCTGGTGAATACCAGCTTGGTGACTGGCTGAATTAGACAGCCTGGGTGGATCTAGGGGGACTGGGTGGGCTGCAGATTCCAGAGAAACTTGGGATGCCCCCTCCGAACTCACTTCTATTATACAGGACCAGTATGGTGGAGCCCAGGATGTCTCAGTTTACAGACGAAATTAAACCCATTTTGAAAGAAATCTAAGCCTCTGATAACTTAATCCTTTTACTCTTCGTAGAGGCCTCCACAAGAAGGGCACTCAAGCTTTAACAGCATCGGGAAGGCCAAGTCCTATTCTGGACAGATGTCCCCAGGGCTTTTCTGGGACAGAATTTAAAAGGCTGAAGTTAAATAACATCAACCCAGGGGCATTTGCAGCTAAGTTCCACCACGCTAGCAGAGGTATCCCCTCACGCACGCATTCCTCTAATATCCACTGGGACCTTATTAAAGACTCTGCCCTGGGTACCAGGAAAGAGCAAAGTAAAACCCCACGATTTCTGTGCTCCCAGGAGCTCACAAGACAGCCAAGAAGATAAAGAGGGGCCTATTGGGAAGAAAGGGTCCTCCATGGAAATATGAAACTGGGATCCGCAGAAACTCACAGAAAGATCAGCTCATGAAAACTGGGGTTTCAGAATGATATAGATAATTTTTGAAGGTTACAGATTTTCCCTTCAAGCGTTCGAGTACAAAGTAAGCGCAAATGCCGAAAACCTAAGAAGATCACAATCTGTCAAAACCGTGTCTATTCTTCTGTTTCATGTCTCAGACATCTGATCAAAGAGACAGAAGATGGGAGTTCAGCGCGAAGACTCCAGAAACGCAGTGAAAACTCGCGGGTCATTTTCTTGCAACGGCCCCATTGCATCATCATTTTAGGAAACGTGGTTTCAGTCCCTTCCTGAAACTGTAAAGTGATAACAAATTACCCTTGGCACCACCCCCCTCACTAGGGTGTCGAGAGAATTAATGAGATAGTGTCTATAAAATGCTTTGAGCTCATTGGAAGGTGTCACAGAAGCTAAATAAGAAATACTATTACCATTGAAGCTCTTCTAATCCAGCGAGCTTCAGTGGAGCTGTAAAATAGCTCCGTTCTCTCTTCAGATCTTTTTCTCCCGAACTTTTAAAAGGTTGGCATGACTGATTCATCTAACATTACCGAAAGCAGCCAACAAAATGGAAAAGAAAAGCTTAATGCAAATCCTTCTACGTTTCTGCACAAAGGGTGACACAGAGCAAAGTGTACAGCCTACTTCCTGCCTTCCCCTCCAGCTCAGGCCCTCTCTGGTTATGTGGCTGTAACTTATCCTCACCCATACAAAAATTATTCATTTTCCACTCTGAGTCAGAACCTTTGGTCTCCGAATGTAGTGATGAAATCGCATCCACTCAAGCCATTTTAGCTTTGGGATGTTTTTCCCATAAGCACGGGTTTGCTCTCCCTGGCTGCATGGCCCTTCAGAAATCACCTCTTCCATTTGCCTCTGCTTGTTTGGTGTGTGGTTGAACTTTTTCTCCATTAGAAAGGTGGCTACTTATTATACGGCCATTGAAATAAAACTAGAATATTAATGACATAGAAAAGTGCTTATCATACATTGTCAAGTTTAATTAGCACCCTACCAGTTTTTATATAATTCTAATTTTTCAATAAATGGTCAATTAACGTTCAAAAAAATAAAAGAAAGGTGGCGCTTTCTCCCCTTGTGCTAATGAGTTATACCTGATCCCCACTTAATCAACCTCTAACTCCTGGGCTTAGGTGATTCTCTTGCCTCAGCCTCCCAAGTAACTGGGACTACAGGTGCCCAACCGGCTATTTTTTTGTTTTGCAGTTTGGCCGAGGATGGGTTTGAACCCACCACCTTTGGTTTATGGGGCCAGCGTCCTACTCGATGAGCCACAGGTGCTGCCCTTATAACCTTCTCAAAAGCAGAGATGGACTCGGTTCTTTCCCTTGATCCTGATTTTTTGTTTGCCATTTATATCCATGTTATTGTGCTCTTAAAATAGTTTATTGGGGAGAGGGAGGGAGAAGCCAGGACTCATAGACACTGTGTGGAAGCTTCAGGGCTCCTGGTGTCAACTCCAGGGTTACCTCGGGCCTCAGGGAGAGATGGATGTGCCCTTGATGTTACCTTCCCTGTGCTGCAAATTCACACATTTTGCAGGGGAGGCGAATGCTTCTCCCAGATGACTTACAAGCCAAGGATGTGGAAAATACCCACATCCTATCACAGATACTGACCAAATTAACTCTTCAACTGAATCAATCATGCAACAGGAAAAGAAGCACCAGAATCAAGCAGAAGAGAATATGCTCAAATATTTAGTAAGACACTTCAAGGAACGAACACACCATTCTTCAAGGCAAAGACGTTGCCTTCCCACCCCCAGTGGGACCAGGGGCAGTTTTTCCTCTTCCTTCCACCCAACAGATCCATCATTTACTTAGAATGTCATTAGACTCTCCTTTTTCCACCAGAGGGTACATTAGCTACGCAAGTTATTTACCTCTAACCAAAGAGGGAGAAGGTCTCTCCCTGGAAATGGCCATGACTCCCATTAAATCACAAGTGTCCTCTGTATCCCAGACCAGAGGGAAAAGTTCAAACAGATTGGGAGTCATGGCAGCTCCACATCGTAAATAAAAATAGCAGTGTTCATTGATCTCACCCCGCTGTCGACCTTCAACAGAAAGGAAAATCGTAATAATGGCAATGCTCCAGAGCCAAGTGGGACTCTTTTCTGTTTTTTTAATCTCTGATTTTTTATCCCTCCTCCAACATAAACTCTCTCAGGCTCAGACAGATGGGGTCCCAGTTTACCCATTCTTTCCCGGCCCCCAGGGAACATGCCCACGTTACGCCATGTAATCTTTTCCTCTTGCAAACCTAGCTCAAGTGCTCTGAGCAGCCTTCCCCATCACCTATGGGGACTGCCTCCTCCTTCTAGAGCAACTTCTAGAAGTCCCCCCACTTGGCTGTTAGCAGCAACTTACCCTCCCTGTGTGTGCCATTTATTTATTCATTCACTGTCTCCTGAAATGCACAGCCGGAGCCAGGCCCTGGGAGGGGCTGAGTCTACAAAGGCCGTCCACAGGACCTGCCTTTGAGTCTGTGGCTCCTCAGAGTCTGGAAACTCCTCCAGAGTAGAAGTCCTTTGTGAGTCTTTCTGTCCCCTCTCTGGCAGCTTTGCGCTGCCTCACTCAGATGCACAAACACTTGGTCCATAGTATTGATCCAAATACACAAGCACCAACTCCATGGAAGACGTTCCCAAACACCAATTCATGAAAATGCCTCATTGGTATTAAACAACAACAAAAAAATTGTCACATATGCCTCGGCTTCGACCTCTGGGTAGAGGGACACAGGTCGATAGCTTCAGGCATGGACTAACTACTGTTTACCTGCTCTCTGACTTAGGAATTTTTGGAGGGGGTTGGAAGGGGCTGGAGGGTATGGGCTGATGGTGCATTTACATGACAAAACATATTTATGGCAAAGGATTCCGGTCATTCAAAATTCAAAAGAAACCAAAACAAGTTTTCAAGAACGGAGGGGCAGTTTTCCCCTTCCTCTTCCTTCCCGCGGGCAGCTCAGTCATTTACTGAGAATGACATCTGACTCTCCTTCTTTCCACCAGAGGGTACATTAGCTCAGCACATTATTTACCTCTCACCAAAGGCCTAAGGGGGCATAAAAGAGGGAACTTGGTCACTGCCCTGAGACTATAGAGCAAAGGCATGCGTTTTCCTGAGGAGCCAGGATGGCTCAGAAGCCAGGTCATTCATCCAGGGAACAGGTATTTATCTTCTCTGTGATCCCAGACAAAGGAGCTCCAGACACAGGGGGTGACTCGCCTTGGGTGCTTTGTGTGAGCCCCCCTCCGTTCCTTCCTGCTCTCAGACCTTTCCTAGACCCCCACCCCGACCCTACCACCATGCCATTAACCCCCAGGAGAATAAAACAGGGCACCCAAGCCCATAGTTTAGTTCCCTCCAAGGGAAGTTTCCATCAGAGGTCAAGTCAAGATAAACAGAACAAGAAGATAAGACCTGAGAAAGGGTGAGCACAGAGGAGCTAGGGAAGGGGAAACAGAAGATGGGAGGGTATTTTAAGTGTAATGTCATCAGCATAAAGTTCTCCTTGTCAATTAGCATTTGTTAATTAGGTTTGGAGAATGGGAACTGAAGACCCCATTCTTGGCCCGGGAAAACAGCCTCAGAAAAGGGGGCCCTGGAGTAGGACCACGGCAGTTTGATTCTGAGCAAAAAAAAAAGACAAATAAAATAAAACACCTGTCTGCTCCCGTAGAGTTTCCTGAAGATGGTCAGTCTCACCTGTGACCTATCTCCCAAACACATTGATTCATTTTGTGACAGCACATTGGACCCATCACTGGTTCCACTATCCATTTCCAGGAAAAGGAAAAAGAAAACAATGTCATCCATGAAGCTATTATTTGCAAGTAAGATTTTTGTCAGCGGTTTAAACCCAAAGCTCATATAAGGAAGGTAGTTATTAAGGGTGGGGTCGAGGCAGATGGACCTGGGTTTCAACCCAGGTCTGCAGGTCTCTAGCTGTATGAGTAAGGACTCGAAACCTTAATCTAAAACTTAAAGACAGTACAAACTAGGATGAAATAGTGTAGGTAGAATAACATAACGCATATGAAGGATTTAACAGAATGCTTGACATTTAATTAGCACTCAATTCCTGGAAAATACAGAGAGGAGGGAAGGAGGGAAAGTGAACAAAGATGCCACAATGCCTCTCTCCGAGTACATACACTCACTCTAACTCTGAACTACGTGTGGACTTCCCAGTTGAATAGATCTTTTTAGGCTGATCACAGGGAGCCTTGAAAGAATTAGTCCACAATGAAGTTGAGAAACAGAATTCAATCCAGAATGGCCCCCATGAGCCCCAGAGATGACTGTACATGCCGTCCGCCCAGAGTTCGATGGGATGACTCCTCAAAGCAAGTTATTCCTCCCAAGTACCCTCTAGACGTGACAGAATCCACAAGTGAGCAATGCTTTCAGGAGATTTTGCAGACTAGAACAGAGAGCCCGTCTCAAATTCCTAAGCAGTGCAAAAGAGGGATTTAATTACTGTTCTCACATCACTTCTCTCTCCTCCACGCCCTCTCAGCAAAGGCTGCTCACCACTCATTCCTTTTGTAGACATTTATTGACTATTACTGCCTATCTCGTGGGGCTGTGGCTGCATTAAAATTACAGGGATTGCCTGGATGGCTCATGGATTGAGAAGACAGAGAAGTAAATAGATATTTACCACTGATCACAAAAACTCTGTTATGTCCCAAGCAGAGTGGCACACATCTGTACTTTCCGCTACTTGGGAGGCTGAGACAAGAAGATCACTTGAGCCCAGGATGAGACCAGCCTGGATCCCATCTCTATTAACAGAAAAATAAGAAAAATATCCTCTGATGGGATATGCATAAGGTATCAGGAAAGCACAAAGTGGGAGCAGGACACCTGACCCAAAGAAACAACAATACTTGAAATGAACTCTAGAGGAAGATAGAAGTTCTCCACGCCACAGCTGAGGCTGCAAGTGGGGGTGCATTGGCGTGGGGGGTACAATTAGAGCACTAGATGTTTACCAGAGCGAGGTGGGAGAGAATTTGAATGGTCAGAGAGGAAACCAAAGAGGTAGGCATATTCATGATATCTCATGAAGAACCTGTCAAGGACTTTGGATTCTTTCCTGAAAACAGTAAGACTTTAAGCAACCATGCGACAACAAACCCGCGTTAGAAACTACCTTCTGAGAGCAGTAAAGAGTTGGGAGGTAGGAGGTGAGAGGTGGGGATGAGGGTAGCGCAGAGACATGCATTGCAGTTGAGTTGGCAGGACTTGGTAACTAAACGCATGTGGGAAGTAGCAGAGAAGTAAAGAATGGCTCCCAGATTTCTGCTTGGATGACAAGTGGATCATGATGCCATTCGCCAAAGGTGGAATCTGAGGAAAGAAAGGGAAGAACAAAAGATGACTTCAGTGTGGCCTTGTGAATTATCGAAGTGGCATCGTGTCTACTGAGCTGGAAGTCAGGAGAGGAATCTAAGTGGGGAATGCATGCGTGAAGAGCTGAGATGCACCTGCTCCTTGTCAATCTCACACGGGAGGTAGATACAGTGAGAAGAGAGCCAGGGGGAGAGCCTGGGAAACACCGGTGGAGGGGGGAGAAAAATTGGTCAGGAGACCAAGAAGAAGCCTCCAGTGAGGAGAGGGAGGTAGTGTCCACTGCAGGAGGAGCGCCAAGTGAGAGAAAGAAGGGGAAGAGTCCACGGATTAGTAACAGAGGTGACCTCAGGGAGTCAGCCCCCATGGCAATGTGTGGGTGTGGGGCCTTTACTCTGCCTCTCACTGTGACATGGAACTCACGATGCTTCAGCTCTCAACTTTCTGACGGTGTAAAATGTCAACTGTCAACTGTCTAGACTCAGAAAGGCAGCAGGGGTGACCAGCAGACACAGGTGGGGGCGTCAGGCTGAGTGGGCCAATGTGTGCTCAGAAAAACCTTAGTGCCCGTGGCCATGAGCCAGAAAATCCCATGACACTCTATATGCACTATGGACATTGCGTGGCCTCTAGATAGTGTGTGTTGCATACACTTTATACTCATTATAAAGAGTTCAGCAGGAAAAAAGAAGTGTTGATTTTAGTTAAGAACTTAATTCCTCAGAAGTCAAAGTTCCATTCAAAACTGTCTTTCTAGGGCGGCTCCTGTGGCTCAGCAAGCAGGGCGCCGACCCATATACCGAAGGTGGCGGGTTCAAGCCCGGCCTCGGCCGAACTGCAAAATAAAAAAATAGCCGGGCGCTGTGGCGGGCGCCTGTAGTCCCAGCTACTCGGGAGGCTGAGGCAATAGAATCGCTTAAGCCCAAGAGCTGGAGGTTGCTGTGAGCAGTGTGACGCCACGGCACTCTACCAAGGGTGATGAAGTGAGACTCTGTCTCTACAAAAAAAAAAAAAAAAAAATCACAATGCAGGGCAGTGCCTGTGGCTCAATGAGTAGGGCGCCAGGTCCTATATACTGAGGATGGCAGGTTCGAACCCAGCCCCAGTCAAACT
>CAUYON010156053.1:0-14115 GCA_963573935.1 Arctocebus calabarensis
ATTGCTCTTCTGGATCATAATCTGGTTTAAATGCCTGTCTCTCTCATGTTGAACATTAATCCCCAATGTGGCAGTATTGAGAGATGGAGCCATTAATTGTTCCATCCACGGATTTTTGTGTTTTTTTTTTAGGAGTGGTACTGATAACTTCATAAGAAGAGGAAGAGAGACCTGAGCTAGCATCCTCAGTCCTCTTCTTCTGTGATGCCTTCGCCATGTTATAACACAACACAGGCTGTCACTAGAAGATGAGCAGTTATAACCCCAAAAGCTTAAACTTCCTGCCTCCAGAACTGTAAGAAATAAATTTTTTTCCTTATAAATTACCTACTCTCAGGTATTCAGTTACAGGAACAGAAACAAACTTCAGAAAAATCCTAAATGCCACCTTCACCTGTGGTCTCTTCCATCTCATTTTCCAGATAAAGAAGGTAAGACACTGAATGACAAAGTCCCTTGCCCATGAGCTCCTTGATAGTAAGTGGCATGCCTGAGACCAGAGCCTGGGTCTGTCTGAATCCAGGGTCTGATTTCTTGATCATCAAAGTACTTTATGTCCCCAAATAACAGCTCTGCTCAGGACAGGTCAAATGATGCCTCATACCTGCCAAGCCTGGGCAATCAGAGTAATTGCAATCAGATGAGGAATTTGTCCTATAACCCTGGCCAGGACAACCACAGTGAAACACAGATTACTTATGGAAAGGGTGGGGAAAGGATGAGTTTTTCAAAGCTTCTAAAATGCTTGAAAAGAAAAGCAATACAGAAAAGGGTAAAACAAAGAGGGAGACCTATTGCAAAAGATAGATTATTTCAGACCTGGATCCAGCCATGCCTGAAGGCCACCACTCTGGACTTCTCAGTCAATAGATTTCTTTTTTTTTCTCAGACCACATGAAGTTGAATTTCTGTCACTCACAACTCTCTGAAGCTCGAGAGACCTGGGAACCTACCAAGGGTCTCTCAGCATTTTGGTGTCAGAGTTTTACTCTCTATGGAATGCTGCCAACTTCCTGATTAGTATGACCTGTCAGAACAAGGGAAGGGTGGGACAAGGAAGAGAACCAGACTCTGGTGTGGTGGTAGATTCCTGGTCACTGAAGCAGAAGAGCAATGAACTCATGGAAGATGAACCACAGGGTGGGGCAGAAGGAACTGACCCACAAAGGTGAGATTCAAGGAAATAGCAGCCCAGGTCCTCCACCAGCTGCAAGTTCTCCTCTTTGCTCTGAGCTTGGAGATGGGTAAGGCTGATACCAGATCTGGAAGGGAGCCTGGAATACTAATGGTGCCCAATGCATCACCCTGCCCTCCACTTTAAAAAATTCCTATTCATTATTTTTATTTTATTCACTTGTTAAAAAAAATTCCTATTCATTATTCCAGAACCAGCTCTTAACAACTCCTCCTCCAGAAGTCTTTCAGTCTGCCTCACCAGAGACTAAGTTCTCCTCTGAGCTGTCATAGTCCTCCTCTGGTGCTTTCTGGTTCATGTGAAGTTGGAGGATTTCTCTGGGACAGGGATTTAGACTGAGGCCTTTGGAGGGGGTATTGTTGCCCAGAACACCAGGATAGGAAACAGATGGAAGAGCAGGAGGGAGACTCTGAGGTGGTGGCTGGTAAGTACATGAGGGTAGAGGAAGATGGATGAGAGAGAAGAGGGAAGGAGGGGCCAGGTTACTGAAGGGGTTACACAGAAGTGTGTGTGTGGGGGAAGGGGCTGGAAGCCCTCAGGCATGCCATGGTGCCCACCACCACAAGCTCTGCATGGGTACCTGAGGCATTCAGGACAGGTCGGATGATGTCAGGGTGACACAAACTGATGACGGGTAAGGTGGGTCCCAGCCAGAATTTAAAGCCCTTGGGGTAGGTGGCCACCAGCTGAATCATTTCCCTCAAACCTTCCTCTGTAGGGGAAATCTGCAAGTAAGGCAGGAGCTGTTACCTCCTATGCTGGTTAATTATGAGGTGCCAACATGACTGGGCTAAGGTATGCCCAGATAGCTGGTACATTATTCTAGATGTATTTATGAGAGTTTCCAGAAGAGATTATCTTTTGAAATGGTAAACTGAGGAAGAAAGATCTGCCCTCTGCACTGTGTGCAGGCACCATCCGGTTCATAGAAGGCTTCAACAGAACCAGAAGGCAGAGAAAGGGGGACTTGGCTCTGTCTTTGGGAGTTGGCACATACCATCTCCTGTCCTTAAACACCAGAACTCTGGCTTCTCAGACCTTCAGACTCAGACTGAATTATAGCACTGGAGTCTCTGGAACTCCAGCTAGCAAATGGCAGATGGTGGGATTTCTCAGCCTCCATAGTCATGTAAGCCAATTCCCATAATGAATCCCCTCCTATCTATCTATACCTATAGCTAGGTCTATGTGTCCTGTGGCTTTGTTTCTTTTGGAGGATCTGACTAAGACACCTTCCTCAGGAGGAACTCCAGCAGGTCTCTCCCGCAGCCTGTGGGCACGGTGCAAGCCTGTGCAGCAAACAGTTTGCCTGGTTGGGGGGAATCTCTGTGCCCTCCTGATCCTTCTATTTGGGGGCCACCACCTAATATCAGAAGTACATCCCAGGGCAGAGGGAAAGGACACATTATCTTCCCACAGAGGGGCCCACCTTGGGTCCAGGGGAAGAATTTTTGTCCTTGGTGTGGTTTCAGACTGGGGGCAGCCATATGGGGAGGTACCCACAGAGGGAGCTGTGAGCAGGAGTGTGACTCAGAATGTGTCTCTATGGCTGGTTACCACATGCTTTCAAATCCTGGATGGTCTACATGGGCTTCAGGTCCCCCTAAAGAGAAGGGTCTTAACCCTGGGGACTTTCCAGTATCAGCTAGTCTAGGGGAGCAGAGGGGAGCTCTGACTATCCATCGAAACTGTGGCTCCCACCTGTAAGCACCTTCTGCACACCAGATTCTGTGCACAATATGTTCTCTGAACTCTCTCACTAAACCTACGTACACACCCATCTCTCCTGCCTTTGGAAATGAACAGACTGAGGACAAATTCCACAAAGGAGACGAGGTCTGAATCAGAGGGCAAAGACTAGGGGACAGGGTTTAAGAAAGTCTCCTGAAAGGAAAAGTGAGTGGCCAACTCTTATCCAGGTTGTACAGCAGGGCACAATGGGACATCTTTGTGGGGAAGGGCAGGATAAGAGGAAGGTGCCCCCACGAAGAGCAGAGGGTGAGGCAATGCCCACACCTCTCTCCTGGACCAGCTGTGCCCTAGTGTATTTAAGATGAGGTTCAAAGTGTGGTAGCTCATTTCTGTAGAAAGCAGAAGCCCAGAGAGGGGCAGTCACAGAAAATGGCCCAAGTACGGAGCAGACCTTAGGACGTGCCCTTTATGAGGGCTCGAGTCCATCTGTGGAGACTATGGTAACTCTAGAGACTCTCTGCTCTGTGCAACCTCCCTGGGAGCTCTTCATGGTTCACCAGTGTGAGTACTGAGGAGAGGAATGAGGAGCTGCCTCTCTCTTACTTCTCTGCTGTCCCACAGCCCAGCCCACCTTGACCCTCGGCTCCCTGAGCCCCCTTCCCAGCACTAGGGAAACTCATCCAACTTGATCCCCCTGACCTTTCCTGCTACCACACTTACCAAGCCCAGATGACCCAAGAACCAGTTGTGCATTGGGGGCTGCAGGAAACAGCAGAGGCGGTGGCAGTTGTCATAGAAGGTATAGGTCCAGGCTAAGACATGGGCCAGGAGCCAGGAGGTCCCAACCAGCAGCAGCAGCATCCAGGGGGAGGCTGTCACTGGCCCCAGGCCCAGTGAGGACAGGTTCAACTGTGTCATCTGCAGGACAGAGGCATGGAGGGGGAGTTCCTGAGGTTCAGGAAGGGGAAAGAGAACTTTAGGCCAGTGCAGAAGGGCAGCGGCAGGGAGGGCTTAGAGGTGAAAACAGGGACCCCAGGGGAAGATGTAGAGTGAAAGAGAAGAAAAGGAAGAGGAAGAGGGGAGAGAAAGCTAATTACAGTCCAGAAAGGCCCAGTCTGAATCACTGGCACATTGCCAAGACCTCAGTTACTAGAAAACCACCATTTCCAAGGACACATTCCTGGAGCCATTCCATCCTTGGGCGGCACCCCTCCCCCGAATCCCGGACCAGGACCCTCCAGCCATAGCACCCCCAGCCTGGTACTTTCTCTTAGGAGCAGCTTGTCCACATAAACTTCTCTTCCTCTCTGCTGGAAGACCTTTGTTCCTACCCCCTGAAAAGAGGCAGCTACAGGAGGGTTGTGCTGGGCCGGGCCATGTTTGGGCAGGTGGCCAACACATGGAATGGGGAAGCAGCTGCTTGTGATGACAGAGCACAGGCATTGGGTCCTCGGGTTATAACATTTCCCACTTGGGGTGTGGAGATAAGTTGGGGGAGATCAAAGGTGAGTCTGAGCTCCAAAGTTTACAGGCTAGGGCGTGGCAGATAAAAGCATGAGCTTGAAAGCTCAGGTGTCACGTGAACAGGCCCCGCATAACCTTGTCCCTGATTAAATCCTGAGTTCCTATGCAATTGTGGGCCTGGAGGAATCCATGTACCATTTCTTGGTGCAGAATTAGGAAGGTGAGAGACATAAGGTCATGGGTCAGGCTGCACAGCCTCGCAGAAGTTCAAGTCTTGCCTAGAGGGACCCCAGGGCCTGGATTGAGACACGACTGCTAAAAAGAGAAACAAAGAATCTAGCCTTGCTGGCAATTGTCCTGGTCAGATTCTATTTACGAAGAGCTCAGTTGCAAGGGCGAACCTGGAGGCTGTGCTCAGTGTCAGAGGACAGAGCAGAGAAATGAGCGTTTAGGCTGAAAGGGGCTGTCAACAGATGGGATACAGGAAGGGGAAGCAGAGCCAGGGACCCTCAGTGGAGTCCTCATTCTATCCCATCCTAGCTCTGACTGTAGAAAGTGCCATTCATCCTGGGCTCAGTCTTCCCATCAGGGAAGAGATGAGGTCCTCCATAGGAGACAGAGGATGGCCCTAGAGAATTGGGAGCCCCACCAAAAAAAAAGTAAAGGGAGGGGGCTGACAAGTAGCACTAGAGTTGCTATGTGGCCTTGAGCTACTCTGTGCAAAAGATGGTACTGTGTTCTCTACATACAGCACACTTCCTACGTACTGTCCTCTACGTAAATCCTGTCTGCTGTATGGTGGCTGCTCTAGATCAACTTACTTTGAACATAGTACTTTATATAAACTTTATTTACTCTTTGTCAAGTGCTCTATGGAAAGCATGCCAACTGTGTGTTAGATGTTGTACATTAAGTATCTACTATGTTTTGTGTCTACTATGTGCTTGGTGCCTCCATAAAGTGTACCTACTATGTCCCAAGTACTCTACATAAATCCTGTGGGCTGTGTGCCATGTGCTCTACTTAAAACATTCCTACTATGTGTGCCACCACTCTACATAAAGTATGCTTAATGTGTGCTGGCTGCCCTACATCATATGCTCCTGCTCTGTGCCATGTGCTCTACATAAAGTGTGCCTACTGTGTGCCAGGTGTTCTATATAACATGGTCCTACTCTGTTCCAGGTGCTCTACATAAAGCGTGCCTTCTTTGTGTTGGATGGTCACCTGCAGCACAATGTATAATGTCTTTCCAACATCGTCCCCTCAACTGTCCAGCCAGAACACCATGTGCTGATGGAGAGACCCAAGTGATGGCCTCCAAAGGAGGGAAGATGCCCATTTCATGAAGGGCAAACTGAGGTTCAGAG
The DNA here is from genome assembly GCA_963573935.1 of Arctocebus calabarensis. NCBI lineage: Eukaryota > Metazoa > Chordata > Mammalia > Primates > Lorisidae > Arctocebus > Arctocebus calabarensis. Next base: position 5,722 of record CAUYON010156053.1, read on the forward strand.
AATGCAAACTCTATCCCAAGTTGCAGAGCTTATAGGAACCCAGGTGTATGAGGCCTTCAAGCCCATACATCTCTGCCATGCTGCTCTGCTCCTATTTGTTGGGGACAATCTTGTATGAATCCAGGGACATTTCCCAGAGGGGAAATATTGTGAGGCCCTTGTATTACCACCTTCCCCACCTCTTCTCACATCCAGGATGTTCCACCCAATAGTTAGTGCTATCCCCATCCCAGAATTTTTCTGAATATTGTTCAGATTTGCACTGTGGGGTGGTCTTAGGTGAGGGAGTGGATGAAGGAGGAGTCCTATAGACCTGTTGAGCAGGGGATTGGCGGAAATACAGTTCTCCTGACTATTGGCAGGATTTAGGGAGATGCTAAACCTCACCCCACCCCAACATCCAGTCCAATCACCAGGTTTAGGCAGCTGGTCCTGGAGTCCTCTATTAGGTGGTGGGGTGTGCCTCCTCCAGAACATCCTCCCCCTCTACCAGGAAAGACCTCATCTTCTGGCAGCTTTGTCCACTTCGGAGTCTGGGGGCAAATCCAAAGTATGACAAACCAGGGTCCTAGAGATATAGAAGGAAGAGACCCCAGTGGCTAGAGAGGCTCCCAACTCATTGCAGACCTACTAAATGCTTGAGATGGGCAAGAAGCCTAGAGCAGGAATGGTAGCCACTAGCATTTGCCAACACAAGTCACTGAATCTGTTTTAATTTCTTTAAATATGTTCACCATATTTTCCATTTTAGAAATGAGGGTTGAACCTAGAAAATATCTATGTGACTACCCACGGTCATAAAGCTTGTGTCCGCAGACCACTCATCCTTCACTACAGCTGTGCTCCATTGGGTCTATAAAAGGCCATTTCGGTAGCAATTACCTCACAAGATTGCAGTGATAATTAAAAGAGACAAAGTATGTAAAATGCATAAGACATAGTAAGGGCTCAGTAAATGCTGCTCATTGTTACTGCTGTTTGCTGTTGTTGGTGTTTAAACTGGCGAGGAAGTTTGAAGTGGATCCTGCAGTGGGGAGGGATGTTGACCTTGTATTGTCTTGAAGAGCTGTAAAGGTTCAGCCTGCTTTTACTTTCTGGTATCTCTGGCTGTTGAAAATGACTTGGTGAGGTCCCTCTTAGACACAGAGAGCCTTGGCCTAAATCCACAGGAGTTTTCCGTGGAGAAGTAGCAATGGGAACTTGAACACCAGCCAGGTGTTGAGCAATATTCACAACTGGATTCTTGGGCAGGACATCAGCTATTTTTGGAGCTAGTAACTGGAAAACCCATTGATTCTGGTCTCAGGGAAGAGATGAACCACATGAAGAGATGAGCCATGCACTACCAAGCCTCTTCATCCCTGACAGTCTCTGCTTGTGTGCCCCCAAGGACAAAGAGTTAACACACACACACACACACATACAGAAACTCGCACGCAAATGGTCTATTCCTTTAAAGAACACTAGGAGGTAGATACTCTATGGTCATAAGCCTCAAATGTAAACTACTGATAAAATAGATAAGGAGAGAGATTGTTTAAAATGTAGCTTCGTTCCTCTAGGTGCACATGTCAAGAAAGGCAAAATATGATACTAATGAAGATCATGAGGTGCAGAGCCCCGTGTATACTCTGCAACATTTTCTTAAATAGGAGAGTGAATAAATGGATATGTTCTTAAGCTTCACATTTGTATAAATATATCCTAGAATAAATAGCTTTTTAATTGTAGACTATTTGTTCATGTACACATAGCTATTTACATGCTTATGTATTTCACTTGTGTGATATTTCCTCCCATTTTTACAACACGTAATCCTTGCAGGTGTGTCTACTGTGTGGGACCCTATATGCCACTGTGGATTTGGGCACTGAGTTCTGATAACGAGGGCATGGTATATACCTGAGCTTGCAGCCCCTGCAGCTGTGGAGGCTAAGGAGCTCTGGGCAGGTCTCTGTCCCTGGTGCTGATGGAGGTGGAGCCTCTTCTGTTCCCTCTGGTGTCCCCTCACTATCTGCGTGGTCCTCCAGACACATGCAGTTGATATCAGGGCCCAGAGTGGGCACTTAGGGGCCTTGGTGAGGTGTCAAGTAACTGCCTTACTTCTGCTGCTCAGCAAAGATAGGAAAGAACCTGTTGTGAAAATTTCAGTGTCTCCTTTGGTGTCTGGCACCTGCCTGGGTGAACCCTACTCCTTTTTATGGAACTTTTGACACTTAAACCCCAAAACAGCGTTGACCAGAAACCACAGATAGCTCTGAGATTTGTACCTGTGCCCCATGGCATGGTCTTTCCTTCGTGGATTTGGGAGCCACATGGTACTGATGCACCAATTTGGGGTTCACTCCATGTGGACTCATGCTGAGTTCAGGGCTCTGTCATAGAGATAGATCAACAACAAACTTGTATATGTATCTGTGTGAACCTGACAGACTGACTTTGTGCGTCCATATTCAGGTTTCATCAGTGATCTGCTGTGTTCTGCAGTATGCAATGAGAGTGAGGATGAAGACAGGAATTTTTTCATCTGTGTGCCTTCTGCTGTTCGTCTCCAGGGTGGTCCCCCATAGGACAACTCCAGGGTCTGCACTACTTATCATCACTTACCATCCCATCCTGCAAAGGTGGCCATGCATCTTTCCTACAAGTGTTTTTGACACCTTTGCTATGAAATTTCACTGGGTCCCTGGGCATATACTCTCTGGGCTCCAGTGGATGTGATGATTTCTGGTTTTCTGGTTCATTCTTTAGCTGCACCAGACAAGCAATAGATATTCATTCACAGTGGTGGGACTTTTCTTCTAATGCCACTCAGAGAGTCCTCACCTATGTTTTCTGCTGGTGCTTATGTGTGAAGGTCAACACTGAAGGAGATCACATTCTAGGAAAGCAGAGATTATAGCCTTGAAAGGCAAAAAGGTGATATGGTTGGGAGGTGTTTTATCCTATGTTTCTGCTATAAAATTCCAAACAAAAACAACTTATTAAATATCCTCACATTATCCTGCATTCCCTGGGCAACACTTAACATGTGTGGTCATCATAGCTGAAGCATGTTAGCAACCATTAAGAAAGCCTTTGGAAATTATCACCACAAATGATGAAGTGTCATGAGTGGTGATGGAACCAGCATTAAGTAAATTCTATTAAAGTGCTACAAAGACACAATTATGATTTAATAAAAAAAAAATAAAGTGCTACAAAGACCAGATTTTCTATAAAAACAAATGAAACAGGTTTCCAGGGGCCAAGATATTCTGAGTGTTAAACACTTTGCTTCCTTTTTTCCATAGGGGAGAAATGAAACTTACCAGGAATGACATACTTGTTCAGTAAAGAACATGAAGAGACGGCTCCTGCACATCACAAATAATCTTCACATGTAATGGTACAAGTCCCAAAGTTTTTACTCTACCAATTATTCCAATGCTTTTTCAATAAAAATATCTAAAACTATGCACTCGTGTGGTGTAAATACAATTGTGACTGCAATGTACGTGTTATGCATATTTTTGAATGCTTTCTCCATGGACTTCATGTTTATGATTGCATGATATTCCATTATGATTAATGCATTAATATTCCAAAATAAACTTTTCCCCCTGTAATAGAAATAAGGACAATAGGAAAAAGAAAATAAGTTGGGTAAAGCACACTGAAGACATAAAACGTTGATGAAATAAATCCTTTATGAAGATCAATGACAGTAAAAGCAAATGGGTTTAAATGGGTTTTGTATTGGCTGGTATTTTGGTCCATATCTTCATTGTCTCCACACCATTGATTCAAGGTTCATACTTTCCCCAGTGCTCTCTAATGTCTCTCTCACTTTTGAGACAGGCATCTATTACATTCTCTCTTTTGACTCTCTGTTTTGCGTGTGAGTGGGCCGTGAGACAGCAGAGCCCTCATAACGTGGGGAACATTCAGAGAATGAACCGCCAATTGCTTCTCCTCCATTTCTAAAACAACCATATTCCTTTCTTCATGTTCCCTGGGCCAGAAGTCACTTAGCCCTTCTTTGTCCAGTTAACTATGCAGAGATCCTTGAGATCTCTCCCTTCTTTCTCCTTGTTATATGCTAACAAAGTTAAGTAGTAACCACTAAGTCACATAGTTCTTCCTTTGTTTTGTCAGCTATGCTGGAATCCTAGTGATCTTTCTCCTATTGCTTCTTGTCATTTTTTTTTTTTTTTTTGGGACAGAGCCTCAAGCTGTCGCCCCTGGGTAGAGTGCAGTGGTATCAAAGCTCACAGCAACCTTCAACTCTTGGGCTCAAGCAATTCTCCTGCCTCTGCCTCCGAAGTAGCTGGGACTACAGGCGCCCGCCACAACACCCGACTATTTTTTGGTTGCAGCCATCATTGTTGTTTGGTGGGTCCAGGCTGGATTCGAACCTGCCAGCTCAGGTGTATGTGGTTGGCACCTTAGCCGCTTGAGCCACAGGCGCTGAACCTTCTTGTCATATGTTAACAAAGTTGAGTAGAAACCACTAACAAGATGGTTTGTCTTTGCTAAAGTCATTTACATTTTCCTATTGTACAGTAAGGCCAAAATTATGACTTTTGTTTATGCTATTTCCCCATGTTGTCTATGCTACCTTCTGGACAACCCTATACAGACACTATATAGGGTCTGGACAACAGATACTATAACATAAAGCTGATTTTGTGCTTTGGTGCTGCTGCAGCTATCAGCTTGGTCAGACCTCCCAATCCCATCTTTTGTTTTCGTATCTTCTGTTATGCTGTATTTTTCTCGGTCCCCAACAATTCCAATCTGGTTCGCTCCCTTTTGTTGCACTGGGTCGCGACAGGTGACGCCCAGAACAGGGACCTGTGTACAGAATAATAGGTGCACGCAGGTGAGGGAACCCGCGTGAGAAGAAAAAAGTGTGACTGCACAGTCAGTAAGTCAATTTTGGGTGTACAGGGGTAGTCTTCATTGGGAATAACAAATTATGGGGCTGTCAGGCTCTCAAGAGTGAGAACTCTTAACACAAATGCTCAAATCTATGCCAAAAGCTAGGGGCTGTCCTGTTCCTAACAATCAATTAGAACTCTTTCTCCAATTTGTTCACCAAGTTTGTCCTTGGTTTCTTGAGGATTTTTGTTTATTTGTTTGTTTTTTGTATTTTTTGCCCATGGCTGGGTTTGAACCCACCACCTCCAGTATATGGGACCATCGCCCTATTCCTTTGAGCTACAGGTGCTGCCCAAGGAATTATTTTTTAGAGAAAGACCTGGGGTCTCTCTTTTTCACCAAGGCAAAATTTGAACTTCTGTTCAGCTTCCCAAATAACTGAGAGTACATACCTGCCACCATACTCATCTAAGAAAAGGAAAATTTCCTCGCCTTTCATCCTTCATTTTCTAGATCAATTTATTTAGTCATGGATACGTATTTTTTCACAGAGATTTTATACTAAGAATATCATCTTTCTCCAAAAACTCCAAGTGGATTTTTTTGAGAGAGTTCCATTGAACGTTATATTTGGGGGAGAATTAGCAGCTTTATAATATTATCATGCCATTACATCAAATTATATAAATTATCTGCCATGTTCTCTATTAATTGGAGGTTTCATTGATCTTCATGCTCTTGTTAAACTAATGGTAATTGATCTCCACGCTCTGGGTTAAACTAATGCTGGGTCAATGGGGTCTGCAATGGCCAATAGTGCTGGTACTATGGTAAAAACTGTGAGATAAGGGGTGCAAAGCAGCCTGGAATCCCACTGAGGTCCTGAGTAGAGAAGTTTGCTGGAGGTCTGTGCAGGGTCGACTGATGGGTACCAGGTAGCTCACACTGCATGGCTGATATGAATAACCCTTGTCTCTCTTCTTTGCTCCCTACTGTCTCCAGACATCTCAGCTATGCTGGTTCCCACAGCAATCTGAGTGGGATGACCTTGAAGCTAGTCATTCCAGTAGTGCCCAGAAAGATGGGGATGCCAGTTGTTCACCTGGCTCTTCTTTACCCTACAATGGGCACTCGTGAGCCTGGGAATTCCCTCTGGGTGCTGAGCAGGGCTGATCTGATGATGGGGTGATACAGCCCAAATGAAGCTTTTTTCTCCCCTTTTTGTATGGCTATTCTTGTTTTTCTCTTCCACAGTGTTGATGTACCTTCTATAGTGGACTCCTGAGCTCTTCCAGAGTTATTTTCTTTCATGATTAGCTGCCAAATTTGTAGAGAGGCTGGGATCACCTACTCTGCTATCTTGCTCATGTCTCTCCCTCAGTGTAAGTGCTTACTGAATTTCCTGAGAATTAACATGTTGACAATATGAGTTTCTAATTGAGGAATTAGCCACTTATTTGGGTCTCCTTATATGTGTTTGTACATAGTTTCATCAAGTTTTCAGTCAAGACTTTAAATACTGGTGTGTATTATCAATATGTGATGTATTTTATGCTATTGTAAACACAACCTTTCTATATATTTCTTTTTATTTCAATTTGTTCTTGTTGCATAAAAATGCAATTAGTGTTTGTATCCTGATTTGGAATGAAAAAATTTGGTACATACTTAAAAATTCTAGAAAGTTGTTTATGTAAATTCTTTCAAATCTCTGTCATAGTACGATCTGGTCCCATCTATGAATTGTGATAGTTTCATATCATCATTTTCAATTTTTAATACTCTTCTGTTTTTTTAAAATTTTGCTTTCAATTGGCTTTAATTGTCTTAGTTTGAAGTTTTTCTTAATTTTCTTTTTTTTCTTATAACTATTATTTTTTATTTTATTGAGACAGAGTCTCACTTTGTGGCCCTTGGTAGAGTGCCGTAGCATCATAGCTCACAGAAACTTACAACTCGTGGGCTTAAGTGACTCTCTTGCCTCAGCCTCCCAAGAAGCTGGGACTACAGGCAACCACCACAATGCCTGGCTATTTTTTTGGTAGAGATGGGGGGGTCTCACGCTGGTTCAGACTGGTCTTGAACCTCTGAACTCAGGGCAGTCCACACGCCTTGGTCTCACAGAATGCTAGGATCACAGGCATGAGCCACCACGCCTGGCGACTCTTCTGCTTTTTTATTCCATACTTGGGTAGGTCCCAAGAAAAGTAACAACAGTGGGAATAATTTGTTTCTTGTTTATAATAGAATGTTCTCAATATTTCACTGTTAAGCATTGCATTTATGGATATTTAATGTATACTGGCTAAGACACTTCCTTTCTATTCCAGTGTCACTAAGTTTATTTTAAATGCTGCTTTTATTTTTAAATAGTTAATAACAAATTTTATTGATGATATTTCATGTAGAGATTCCCAATAGATGCAAAAGTAGAAGAAAAATATGATAAGTTTTGGTGTCTCACCTCCAAAAGTTGTAAACACTAAATTTATTCTGTTTCTTTATATCCTGACCATGAATTTGCTATAGTATTGTAAAGAAATCCTAACACTGCATTACTTAATCCATAATGACTTAAGTATGTACCTCTGACACATAACACCTTCCTTTCAAGAAATAATGCCATAATCACATGTAACACAGAGTGCATAACATGCCCTACTAAGATAGCCACGTCTCTCTTATCCAGGTGTTTTCCACACCATTATGCTGCAGTTTCAGTGGGTCCCTCTAGAGCACATACTCTTGAGCCCCCAAGGGCAGACAGAGGAGGCACGGATGGACAGATGCATGGCAGCCAGCAGGACAAACTCTTGTTTGTCCTCTCAGTGACTGATGTTCATAAATCACAGCAAGGGACTCAGAAGCAAGTCCTCTAGGAATGGGTTAGCACCAGATTCCTCAGTAATGTGCTTTGCATAACAGGCGAAGAGGTGGCTGCCTTTCAGGTGGGACCTGGTTTCTGGTCCATCCTGGTTCTTTGTGAGTGGCATTACAAAGTTATCCCAGGCTCCCTGATGCTGATTGGGCATTTCTTGCAAGGCAGAAAAAGTCAATATTGACAGAATGTTCATTCTTCTCGACTTGATTTATACAATCTATACAATCTAAATAAAAATCTCAGAAAGCTATTTTTTGGATACCAACAAACTAATTCTAAAATGTATAAGGAAAGACAAAACACCTACAATAGCCAATACAATATTGAAGGAGTAGAACAAAGTTGAAGAACTCACCCTGTTGATCCAGACAGTATAAAGCTACAGCAATCCAGATGCTGCAGTAAGGTTGAAAGACAGTACTGGTCAATGGAACAGTATAGAAAGGACAGAAAATAGATAAACATAAACGTAGGTACTGATCTCTGCCAAAGGTGCAAGGAAAAAAAAAGATAATCTATTAGGATCAAGGCCAGGGTGGCTGAGGGTAGGAGATTTGAGGACTGGGCCAGGCTCAGTGTTGTGGGTCCCTTACCCCATGAGAAGAGATCACTGTTTTAGCAGGACACTATTTTGAAACATTAATTGAAGT
>CAUYON010156057.1:0-34939 GCA_963573935.1 Arctocebus calabarensis
AATGGGAATAATAATGGTGCCTATATCCATGCCTCTTTCCTAGCTTCTGGTGATGGAAAACAGTCTCTGGCCTTCCTGTATTACATCACTCCAATCTCTGCTTCCTTCTTGTGTGGCATCCTCTCTGTGTGTCTCTGTCACGTCAGATCACATACTTGTTTTAATGACCCTACTTACAAATGAAGTTACAGCCACATGTACCACGGGTTAGGACTCTTAATGTTTTATAGGGGAAATACAATTTAACACATACAAGTAGAAAAGTTGAAAAACAGAATATAATGAATACTTTTAAACCATCACAAGATTCAATCATATTCATATTTTTTCTATCAATCTTTTTTTTTGCTGTACTATCTCATTTCTGAATTATTTCTTCATGTACTTCCTAAAACCAAAATGATTCTTCTACATAACCACATTGCCAATTATCACGGTGAAATGAATTATTATTCCCTATCAATTAACAGTTTCAGTAAATTGTGTTATGCTTCAAAATTATGCATGTTCCCCTTCCCTGGGGTGGCTATTACCCTGCCCAATAAGCTTTGCATTGGGCCACATCGCTTGTGCAAATGTAATGTGAGCAGTAAGAGGCACACCACATGGTGCAAATGCTTTCTACTCATTTCCTGGGGTTTGGAATGAGAAGATACAGGGATCAAAATAACACCCAGAATATTTGCTTTATAAGCTACTAAAACTTAGGGCTGCTTGTAATTGCTGATTTCCTAGTTAATTTAGAGCTGTTTTTAATGACTTTTAGACCATTTTCGAATTGCATTTGGTAGTTATGTCTCTTACATCTCTTATTCTGTGATAGTCCCCACCTATCTTTTTTTATGTCCCTCCCTTCCTTGTCTTCCTTTTTCTTTCATAAAATTTACTTTTTGAAGAAGTCAAGTTATTAATTTTATACAATATCCCATATTCTGATTATTTTTCTCTATATATACATTATTTTCTCTCTCTCTCTCTCTCTCTATCTCTCTCCATATATATATGGAGAGAGAGAAAGACGTTACTTCCCTTTCTTGCCTCCAGTAGAGTGCTCTGGTGTCATAGCTCACAGTAACCTCAAACTCTTGGGCTCAAGTGATCTTTTTGCCTCACTTCCCCAAGTAGCTGGGTTACAGGCTCCTGCCACAATGCCCAGCTAGTTTTTCTATTTTTAGAGACCAGGTCTCACTCTTGCTCAGGCTGGACTTGAACTTCTGAGCTCAAGCAATCCACCCACCTCAGTCTCCAAGTGTTGGGACTATAGGCATGAGCCACCACTCCTGGCCTTCTTTTGGTATGTTTTTAACATTTCCTTTTAAGTCAGTACTTCTTAATCTTGGTTGCACATGGATGTCACTTTGGGAGCTTGAAAACACACTAATACCTAGATCCCATATGCAGAGGTTCTGATTTAATTGGCTTGGGTGCAACTCAGGGGTTGAGACTTTAAAATACTCTCAGTTTATTATAACGTGTGGGCAGAGTTGTAACTCGTTGATTTAACAGATCAATTTTAACCTGTGATGTTGTGTTTGTCACATTACATCAAATGGTAGTTCCTGTAGATTTAGGTCAAGTCACTATTTGTTGTACTGAATTTGATGACCAGGTAGTGACAGAGCTCTCCTTTGTAACTGTATGTTTTTTACAATATTATGACATTTTGGGAACATCCTGTTGCCCATGAGTCTAATGAGTATTGGTTTTAACCTCCATTTGTGATCTTCGCTTGATTATTTTACTGATGTTTATAAAAGGCCGACTTACTATGTTTATCATTCTGCATTTAAAACTAGCCAGCATTCGGATGGTGCCTATGGCTCAAAGGAGTATACGCCAGCCCCATATGCTGGAGGTGGTGGTTCAAACCCAGCCCTGTCCTAAAAAAAAACAAAACAACAACAAAAAAAACTAGCCAGCATTCTTTTGTAAAGAGCTGTCCCTCATCAGCTGGGGATGAACTATAGTTCCACATAAAAAGGCAAGGTAAATGCCTAATTCTCTCCCTTGAATAACCAGTTTTCTGAATAAGAAGTTAGTGTAACTATCATCTCATCAATGGTAGCAAATGAGTCCCTCCCCCCACCCATTTTCCAAGCATAATTATCGATGCTCAGATTATCTCAAATTTGGCCAGGAGAAATTCCTTCAAACTGTTCACCTCTTTGACATGCATTCAATTATTTTGAGCATTTCCTTCCTTTATGGTACACCATGATGTCCCGGGCTCACCTTAAATTTACAGGCCACAATATGGAGCCATTTTCTCCAAGGAATTTCTTTTAATGTGGAACATTACTGTGTATTTAGAAACTAAAAGTTGGCAGATGTTTATTGTTTCTGGAGTTTCATTTCATCTCCATCCAATGGGCGACAGAGGTCAGAAAGGATTTTAGAAATCATGAATTCATATTAAGTAATTTTTAAAAATTCACCTTATGAATATAGGGTTCCTACAGGGGGTAGGATTTGATTGTCTCCTGGGTATCTTGAAGAGAGGAGGTTGTGGAAGAAAAAGGTGAGGAAAGATAACTTACAGAAAACTGACCTCCAAGCAAAAAGAAGAAAGGAAAGACAAGAATGTCATGGATTTATGTCCTGGCTCTGCCACTATGTGACCTTACATAAAGTGCTTTTCCTTTCTGCATCTCAAATCTTCCTTTGTCAAGTGGAGATGCCAATTCCCCCCATGCTTCCATTTGAAGTTATCTTCCATCTGAAGATATGCATACATCAAAGGAGATAACGACTACCATTTGTGATACTATTATGGAGATATACACACATTTGGGTGCCCATACATGAATCCCGGGTGGATGTGTGTGTACAAGATATTGATAACAACAATTATCTAAGGCATGTGAAGTTAGAAGTCAATGAGAGATTTTCCACTACATACCCTTTTATATTATGTGAATATTTTTCTCGAGGTTGCAAAAACAACGTAAATTGGTAATGAATTTGAAAAAGCTTTATAAATCACAAAACAGCACACAAATATTTATCAGTTTGTTATTACTATTCATCCACCAGTAACAAGAAATCAAACACTGGGTTTTTGATTATTTAATAGAAAAAAAGATGAATATGTTAATTTATTACACTCATCGTTAGAATATCAAGAATCCATTTATATTTTAATGATCACACTGTGGAATTATCAATGACACTGGGACATTATCAAGCTGAGTGGAAAAAATATATAACAATTGTACAGGTGAATAATTCCGATTTTGTGTGTTCCCTGTGTAAATGTACATACACAAAGACAAAAGAAACTGGAAGAAATCATCCACAGTTCTTTGACGGAGAAGAGGGGAGATATAAAGTTTCACTTTTTCTTAATATTTTCAGCATAACCCACATTTTCTGCAATTAATAAATGCTACTTGAAAAGGGAAAAGGTCACAGCTACATTTTCCAACTTCGTCAGAATGAATTTTTAAAACTTCAATGACAGTAATTTGTTGCAAGACGAAAGAGCAAAGGAAAAAAGGCAAACAACATTACCGTCCCCACGTGGAATAACTCCAAGGAGAGGCGAGAGGGATGCAGTCCTCCCTATGGCTAGAGCGGACACGAAGGGAAAGAGAAACTTCCGGGGCGGGGTCGCCGTCGCTTCTCTTCCGAGGCAGGGGGTGGGGCATGTGGACCTCCTGCAAAGTTGAGGTTCGCGATTGCTTGGCTGCAGTTTCCGTCACTCTGAGACGCTGCCTAAGCCTGGGGGCGACCATGGCAAAAAGCAAATTCGAGTACGTCAGGGACTTTGAAGCTGACGACACCTGCTTGGCCCACTGCTGGGTGGTAGTGCGGCTGGACGGCAGGAATTTCCATCGGTGAGCAAGCTCGGCTCGGGCCGCCTGGTGCGCCCGCGCTTCCGGGGACTCCAGCACCTGCTGTCGCAATCCCCCCCGCCACTCACGGTCCCCGGGGTAACGCGGCAGCCAATGAGTTTCTGCACTGAGCATCGTCCAGTGTGTTGGCTGTCGCTGTCAGGATAGTCGATTGGGATGGGGGGGCTCCTCATCTACTTGAAGAGCGGGCTTGTAGTTCCCGTATTAAGTGAGTAGAGACCTGTTAGCAAGGACCTGATGGAAAAAAGTCACTCTCCAGCGTAGTACTTAAGCTCTTCAATCATTTGCCTAGCTATTCTGTTAGCTATCTTTGTAAGCTCCCTGCTCACAGGTCCATGTAAATGTCCATTTTTAATTATCAGCTATAGGCCACATGTACTGGATTCAAGAAAGAGAAAAAAAGGAGAAAAATGTAACAGGAAAAAAGGAATTTATTCTGAAACTGTGTACATCTAGTGTGCATTAATTTTTTAAAAGATGAGAATTTAATTTTTAAAAAGGGCTGTGTTGTTAACAAGGATGATTGTAACGTTAACTGAGCACTTACTGAGAGCCATGCATAAGCTTAATTAATAGTTACATTTGTTATTTTCCCCAAAACCTTCAGGATAACCCGGTGAGGTAAATACTTTTTACCCCATTTCACAGAAAAGGGAATGGAAGCTTAGCAGTTATGTCCCTTTTTTTCGTTGGTCAGGGCAAGAACTGGAATTCTTAAGGAAATAGGATGTGGCTAGTGGAGGGTTTGGATTTACAGTGCTGGTCTGGTAGCATCTTTGAAGTCTCTGTGGTCTGTATTTTTAATAACAAGCTCTTTTTCATCCATGCCCTCTTCCCTCTTCTCCTGCCTCTATGAAGGTTTGCTGAGAAGCACCACTTTGCAAAACCTAATGACAGCCGTGCTCTCCATCTGATGACCAAATGTGCCCAGACCGTAATGGAAGAACTAGAGGATATTGTGATTGCATATGGACAGAGTGATGAGTACAGCTTTGTGTTCAAGCGGAAAAGCAATTGGTTTAAAAGAAGAGCCAGGTAATTCCATGATCTAGGTCCTTTCTTTAGAATATTTCCTGCCAGGATCTGGTTTTCTGTTTATCCTAACAACCAATTTATAGACAGTAGATGACGTTGGCAGTGTTAACAACTGCAGAGTGTATGTATATTTCCTGTTGTCTTCCATCTGGCATCTCACTATTCAATATTCCCCTTTATCTAATTCTTTCCCCTTCATGCCCTATCAACTACGTTTCTAGACTGACCTAGCATTGAATGTTGAAACAAAAAAGGGACCATAAGAATGTAATATTAATGATTCATAGGTTGGCTTTAGCCAGGGACAGTCTCTACATGCGTTGCAGTATTATTTCAAGTTTTAAATAAGGAGGATCTCAGTATAAAGTAGACAAATCTAGGCTGGGCACAGTGGGAGGTAGAGGCAGGTTGATTGCTTGAGTTCAGAAGTTTGAGACCAACCCGAGCAAGAGTGAGACCTCTTCTCTAAAAATAGAAAAATTAGCCTGTGTGATGGCGCATGCCTGTAGTCCCAGCTTGAGCCCAGGAGTTTGAGGTTGCGGTGAGCTTTGGTGCCACAGCATGTTAGCCTGGGGTGACAGAGTGTGACATGGTCTCAAAAAATAAAATAGACCAATCTGATACTTGGTTTGGCAGTATTTTAAAACTCTTTACAAGAAACAAGTCATGTAATGACTTGGTATGTTTTTAAGTCATCTTCTAAGACTAAAAGCAAAGCAAAGCTCTTGAACCATATATTTATAACACATCTACAGAGAAAAATTTGGTATTGGTAAGTTACTTAATAGGACTGGAAGATAAGGCAGGCTGCATTCAAAATACATAACTGAAATATTAAAAAATGTTTCTTAGCCAAATGCATTTTATCTCTAGGTTTGCTGAACAGTTTGTGTAGTCTCCGTATTGCACCCACAGGCCTTATCATGATGTTGCATTAATACCATGTATTTTCTCTTTTCTTGTTCCACCCAATATGCCTTACATTTGCAAGTAAGTTCATGACTCATGTAGCATCCCAGTTCGCCTCCAGCTATGTGTTTTATTGGCGGGATTACTTTAAGGACCAGCACCTTCTATATCCCCCAGGCTTTGATGGAAGAGTTGTCGTGTATCCCAGCAACCAGATCTTAAGGGACTATCTCAGCTGGCGGCAAGCAGATTGTAAGTGACACCAAATAAACAGATGTAGTTAAACTGCCAGTTCTATGCATTAAGGGTGGCTCACATATTTTGTGTGGAATGCAATAAATTTTTTTCAATTGGTTAAAAATAATTTGAAAAATCGGGAGAGTTCACGTAAGAACTCCCTATGTCCCAAGTTTTTTTGAAAAATCAGAACATGTGCTAATATTGGATCTAATATCTGCTTAGTATTGGACAGAGCCCATGTGATGGCAGCTGCCTTTACACACAAAGATTCACACTGGCACAAGGCAGTGAACTGCAACCACTGCCCTGCCCTATGCTCCCTGGGGCCACCTGCTGCTTTATACAGTGTTATGTTCATTGGGTGTTTGAGTTGTGACCCCTACCTTATGCGACTGTGATGATTTTTGTGAGACTTTTATTCATTTTATATACTTTGATTTGCCAGAAGAACTGGAAAAGAGATGGAATATAAAATAACTTTGAAAGTATTTCTACAGATTTATGTAAAGCATAACTGAAATGAACAAATAAAACTGTTGTTAGAAAGTTAGTTTTTTCTGCCTATCTCTTTTCCTCATGTTCCCTGTGTAAGACTTTGGGCTGGTCACTAAATGTTTCTGAGATCCCTTTACTTCAAGAGGAGAGGGTCAGGGCTCTAAGTGTGAATACTGAATAAAGGTTCCACATTGTTATTCTTTTCTTCTCCCCACAGGTCACATCAATAATCTTTATAATACAGTTTTTTGGGCACTTATACAGCAATCTGGACTAACACCAATACAAGCCCAAGAGAGATTACAGGTATAAATACATTAATACTTAACTGGGGACAATTTGATGTGGGCTTTCTCCTAACATTTTTTTAAATGTTCCTTTACATTCTTTTTTAACTCCCTTTACAGCTTTATTTTAAAAGGATATAAAAATCAAAGTAGTAGCAGCTCTGCTCTTCCTTGTTCTTGTAAGCCTGGAGAAGTTACTACTACTCCCTGAGCCACTATGTCTTCAGCTAGAAACTGGAATTAATGACACCAGCTGTGCATTCCTATTTCCTGACACTTGGCTGTAGTTGTGTACTGGCTGCCTTGTATAAACAGGGCATATGCTCTTATTTTTTTGTGAGACCTACCAGGCCTCTGGCTTCATTGCCATTCCTTATTGGATACCTGTAGTTTCTTGGGTTTATGACCGATTTGGTAAGAGTCCAATGCTTGGAGATCAAATAGACATATCAAATCATATTTCTGTTTAATTTTGTCCACTCTGTCTCAGTTCTTTTGGGGTGCAATGTAGAAAATGGTAGTTTCTACCTCATAGGTTTATGGTGAGAATTCAATGTGAAGATGCATGTAAAACACCTAAAATGGTATGAAATGTGTTGTAAGTGCTTAATAAATACTGGTTTTATTAGATAATAGTAATAAAAAAGTATTACTTATAGGATGACTAACTGAAATGAAGTAATATGCTGTAACAGTTCCTAATACATCGTAATTACTCAGTAAATGATTATCTTTGATAATACTAACGATATTTATAGCAATAATAGAAATACCAGTAGATATATCCAGGTTTGGGAGAGCCAAGTTCAGATTTGATTCTTAGGAGAATAAGGACAGCCTTCAACTGGGAGCAATTTGTTATCTTTCTTTTTTTTTTTTTTTCCTTTTTTTTGAGACAGTCTCACTCAGTCACCC
This sequence comes from Arctocebus calabarensis, assembly GCA_963573935.1. Classification (NCBI taxonomy): domain Eukaryota; kingdom Metazoa; phylum Chordata; class Mammalia; order Primates; family Lorisidae; genus Arctocebus; species Arctocebus calabarensis. The sequence goes on from CAUYON010156057.1 coordinate 7,736, forward strand.
TGGGGTTGAGTTCTGTGGCATCATAGCTCACAGCAACACCAAACTCTTGAGTTCAAGCAATTCTCTTGCCTCAGCCTCTCAAGCAGCTGGGACTATAGGCGCCCGCCCACCCGCTATTTTTTTAGAAATAAGTCTCGCTCTTGCTCAGACTGGTCTGCAGTTCTTAAGCTCAGGCAATCCACCCACCTTGGCTTTCAGGAATGCTGGGATTATAGGCCTGAGCCACTTGGCTTGGCCTCTATATAATCTTTCTAAGCTTAAGTTTTCTCATGTCTAAAATGGAGAGAGTTGTGATGATCACAAAAGAAAAGAAACATCAAGTACCTCGTAGATGAGAGGTATTCACTCACTGTTAGTTCTTCCCACCCCTTCATAATCTTGATTTGTGTAGCCAGTATTTGCTACAGAAGAGAATTTTATAAATATAGACATCTAAATAAGATTTGAATTTTTTATAAAATGACAATTCATTAGTGACTGTAATATGTTTGATAAAATCCTCCTATTTGGGCAGCACCTGTGGCTCATCAAGTAGGGCACCAGCCATATACCGAAGGTGGCAGGTTCAAACTCGGCCTCGGCCGAACGGCAAAACAGAAAAAAAAAATAGCTGGATGTTGTTGCGGGCGCCTATAGTCCCAGCTACTCGGGAGGCTGAGGCAAGAGACTCACCTAACCCCAGGAGTTGGAGGTTGCTGTGAGCTGAGCGATGCCATGGCACTCTACCGAGGGTGATAAAGTGAGACTCTGTCTGTACCAAAAAAAAAAAAAAAAAAATCCTCCTACTTGTTGATTTGTTTGTGGAAGTTTAGATAGCAGCCTAATAGGTGGTAATATTATAGGAGAAAGAGCACATAAATATCTCTTTTTATTTCCTCAGGGAACTCTTGCAGCGGAAAAGAATGAGATTTTGTTTTCTGAATTCAACATCAACTATAATAATGAGCCTCCAATGTATAGGAAAGGGACTGTGTTAATATGGCAGAAGGTAATACTGTTATGTTAAAAACAAAAAGGAGGTCAGGAAAAAAGAGAGCCTGGACCCATCCCACATGTTCTCCTGACTGCCCCCTTTGTGCTGACACAGACAAGATCCTTCCCAGAAGGAGCTGCTGTCAATTCTTATTTTGAATGAATGAATGACTGCTGCTGTCAGTCAGTAGTGGTCTAGCATCTCCCATATGTAAGTAGAATTACAGAATACAGAGTTAGTACACTTATTTTTCTGTGTCATAAGCTCTCCTTGTATCAAAACCCTTTTAGAGAGGTGTGTGTATATATATATATATATGGTGCAGGTAGACAGGAGATTTTTTGCATTCATAGATCATTTAAAAAATAATTCCTCCCACGTTAGATAATAGCATTAAATGGTCCATCCATCTCATGACAACTATAATATAAGACTCTTAAGAGATGTTGTATATGATACCTGTAACTTGCAGAATTTCATGAAGTTCCCCAGACATTCATACTTAATCATAATATCCTGTAATAACTCTGTTCATTTACCTAAATTCTTAATTTTACCCAGATTTTCTCTCTCCCAGCTCTTGAACATAACAAATTTTCTACATTTATTTCCTTCCACATAGTTTTTTTTTCCAAAATGAATGTTTTCAGGTACTAACAGGTACCTTTGAGAGCTTGTCATTCTACTGGCAATTTTACTTTCTTTAGTATTTTCAAAACACATTTGTTCTTTGGCATAAACTTAGATACTTCTTAATTCAGGTGGGAGATGAGAAACATCTTTAATTCCATAGTCACTGCTAATGAGGAACGTCAAATCCCTTCTTTGTTCTTAAAATTTCTTTTTAGAATTATAGTAACATAACCTTTTAAAAAGTATTTTTAATTATAAAGAACCTCATGCATATTGATACACATATCCGTGTATATATAAACTTGCAGCCAGAAATGTATAAAGTAAAAAAGTGAACTTCCCCCACATCTTCCCCTCTTCTCCCAGTTCTACTCTTGAATTAACGATTATCACTACTTTTTACCTGTAGGTGGATGAAGTCATGACAAAAGAAGTTAAGCTACCAGCAGAAATGGAAGGAAAAAAGATGGCAGTGACCCGGACCAGGACTAAGCCAGTGCCCTTGCACTGTGATATCATTGGGGATGCCTTCTGGAAGGAACATCCAGAGATCCTAGATGAAGACAGCTGACCCTTTGCTCTTTAGTGCTGGCATGCTTAACCATGCAAGCCCCACCTTCCTTGCATCTCCTTCAGTGTTCCTAGCATCTGTACCACCCAAAAACACTGCCAAGAATGACTTGAGTTGGGAGGGGAACAGGGAAGAAGGGATGGATGGGGGTGGTGTATCTTGTTCTACTCAAGCAGAACACCTTTAAAAAAAAAAAAAAAAGCAGTATTGGAACATGGTTCCTTTGGTAGAAGTGCCTTTTTTTGAAAAACCATGGTACTGTTTTTATAAAGCAAGAACTATTTCATGCCTTGCAGAATGAATCGTTTTTAGATTGTGACATAAATCTTATAAAAACCTGTCAGCTCTTTCCATCTATCCTGGAAAAGGAGCCCAAACTTTATCACCTACCTACCCAGTGACCTTGAAAATCTCAATTCTGCCACAGGTATGTTTGCATTTGTCTTTGAAAGACCTGAAGATAAATATGGGTTATTGCCTGCATGATTCCTCTGAGTTCAGGAATTTGAAGGAGGACTCATGGCTTTGTGCCAGTCTCCAGGAGGGCAACTTTGGCTGAACAAACGAGTAGTGGTTTGGATGTCCACGGGTTCATGTTCCATGCAATGATTTAATGGAAGTTGTCATCATGATCAACGCTGTCATTTTCCTGGGGGCATAGTTTCTAAGGCCACTCGGAGAAGGCAGAATTATGTGTGTATATGAGAGAGAAAATGTGAAAATGAGTGAATGAAGATGAAGAATCACTCCATGTCCTCTAGATACTTCAGTTTCAGAAGTGGCTTTTGTTCCTGAAAATGATTTTCAGGTAGCCTCTATATCAGAACAGTGATACTGAGTTCAAGAGGGGAGGGTTCAGCATGCTCCTCAGGGGTCACAGCCGCTGCTAGGCCAGTGGAGGTGGGTGAAGAACAGTATAGGTCATTGCTTGTTGCCAAGGTGTTGGCCTCTGATGGGGGAGGTAGTGGGAATAGGTGGTGAGAGAACTCACATTTCCTCTCTTCCCTGTTTCATATTTTAGGAGAACATTACTTGGTTCTATTAAGAATTAAGAGGCCGGGTGTAATCCTAGCACTCTGGGAGCCTGAGGCAGGTGATTGCCTCAGCTCAAGAGTTCAAGATTAGTCTGAGCAAGAGTAAGACCCTACTTCTAAAAAATATAACTGGGTGCTGTGGCAGGTGCCTGTTGGTCCAGCTACTTGGGAAGCTGAGGCAAGAGGATCTCTTGAGGCCAAGAGTTTGAGGTTGCTGTGAGCTATGTTGCTTACGTGCCATAGCACTTAATCCCAGGGCGAGTAAGGGACACTTTGTCTCAAGAAAAAAAAAAAAGAGAGAGAATCCACGTCCCAGTACATTGCAGAATTTATAGCCAAGAAGAAAATGTATTTTTGAAAGGGCAACGGTTGGCCTCATCCTTCACTAATTGACATCCCATCTGTTGATGCCATTTTTTTCCTTCCTGCTCTCCCAACTCTACAGGAATAGGAGTTTTTGCTCTTGTTTGGTAATTTCTAAAATCTCAGAAAAAGTGTCAACTCCCTTGGATCTACTTTTTTATTTTTCTTGTATAAATACAGTATATGAATCTAAGTTTTGTGTATGTCTTTGGGTAAGCCAGGATACACATACTTTCATCACAGCTGTGGTTCACAGACTTGTGGATGCAAAATCACTTGGAATGCTTATGTAAAAATTCCAATTTCTGGCTCTTCTATGAAGAATTAGGACTCAGCAATCTGATTTTTTAACCCCAAAGGCTTCACAACACTTTGGGCAATGAGGTACTCAGTATATGGTGGTAGGATAGGTGAGGCAGTAAGATAAAATAACTCTTACAATGCTAAACGGACAGGATTTTATATGAAAACTATAAATAGGTAACTATAAAAAGTGCAAATTTTTAAGGCCCAGCACAGGGGCTCATGCCTGTAATCCTAGCAGTCTGGGAGCCAAAGCAGGAGGACTGCTTGAGCTCAAGAGTTCAGGAGGAGCCTGAGCAGGAGGGAGACCCCCTCTCAACTAAGAATAGAAAAGACTGGGTGGGTGTGATGGTATGTGCCTGCATAATCCTGGCTATTTGGGAAGCTGAAGTAGGAGGATCACTTGAGCCCAGGAGTCTGAGGTTGCAGAAAGCTATGATGATAACACTGGACTCCAGCCAAGGTGACAGGGCAAGACTGTCTCCAAAACTAAAGTGCGCATTTTCAAGGCAAAACCACCCAGAAGAATTTTGTGCTTTCTGTGTGTTACGTGATTCTATAAAGGCTATCCTGTTATTCTCGTAAGATGAGGATGAACATTTGTGTAACTGCCAGCAGTTCTGCAGCTTTGAATTTCTTGTATAAGTAGGGAGTTTGAACAATGGCATAGGCTTGGTTTAATATTATACTATAATGAAACCTGTAAATGCTATTATTTAGAAGCCACTGCTTGGGGTGGTGCCCATAGCTCAGTGGGTAGGGTGCTGGCCACATACACTGAGACTGGTGTGTTCCAACCCGGCCTAGGTCAGCTAAAACAACAATGACAACTGCAAAAGTAAAAACAACAAAAATAGCTGGGCGTTGTTGCAGGCACCTGTAGTACCAGCTACTTGATAGGCTGAGGCAAGAGAGTCGCTTAAGCCCAAGAGTTTGAGGTTGTGAGCTGTAATGCCATGGCACTCTACTGAGGGCAACATAGACTCTGTCTCAAAAAAAAATAAAAAAAAAAAAAAGAAGCCACTGCTTGATGGTTATTGTTACTGTAGTATGTATTCATTCCAATGTATATTTCACAGTAGTATATTAATCTTCATCTTATTCTGTAAGGTATAGTATTCTCTTGGGTTTTCTTTCCCAATCTTAAAAAAAATACATATATGCAAAAGCTGCTATGGTACAGTTAATACTATTTGATGGCCCTTTGGGAGAGTGTTGGCAGTTAGGGAGGTGATATGTAGTATGTGTGGTCTGTAGGTGAAAGGCTTTGCTAGACGAGAAGGTAATATTTGGGGCTTCAGTCTGGAGTAATATCAAAAACAAACAGTGTTTGTTAATACTCTGGATTTTGGGGGAACTGGCTATAAAGTAAGAAGTGGTATGATCTGGTCTTGTGAATCTTACATACTATCCTCCAAGAATTGGCTCCTTGTTTCCTTCAATTGTTTAGCAGTGCTTTGCAAATCAGTGATATAATCGATTTTCTTTGACACTAAGGTCTCTCCTGTCTTGGTGGAAATTAATTTATGCATAGGGTACAGGAAGTGGAGACCTCATGTCCACCCATCCTTCATAGTTCCATTGTAGAGTTAAACTATTGGCTAACATGTATTTATGTATTCTATGCTGTATATGCTATACCTCTTAATCCTTAGGATGGTTCTCTGAAGTAGGTACTATTTTTACCACGTTTCAGGTGAAACAATAAGTGCCCAAAGGAAGCTAAATAACTTGAGCCCGGGTCGGCTAAGTTCCCTACCACCACCGGCCCTTGGTACTCAACATGAAGACAAACTGAGCCTTTTTTTTTTAAAGATAGTCTCACTATGTCACCCTTGGTAGAGTGCCGCCGGAACCCTACTCACTGAGCCACTCTTTCCCTCATCCCCGCCCCACCTGGCAGCTCAAACTAGGAACAGGATGCAGTTGCTGTTGAAGAGAGCAGGGAAACACCTGCGGATATTGAAATGCTGATCTTGGGCACCACACCCTGGAAATCCGGAGTATTAACAAACGGCTTAAGTGATAATGATACAGATAGGGAAACAGTGAATTACAGGAGATTAAACATCAGCTACGGCATTGACTGCCACTTAACGCGAGCAGGCGGTGTTAGGCCCGGGCGGGTCGGAGACGAGCGCCACGCCCCGAGCAGAGGCAGAGCGTAGACAGATGTTGCCCCCTGGCGGCCACGTCGCGTAGTGCACCCACTCCGCGCCGCGGCTGCGCAGTGCCGCCCTCTGGCGGCTCCGCTCCTTCTTCCCATCGGCCTCGGCTTGCGGGCCTTTCAAACATGGAGGAGCTGGAGCGGGGGGCGAGGTCGGCTCGCGCCGGGAGCCCCGTGCGCCCGCCCAGCCCGCGGCTGGATGTCAGCTCTGACAGCTTCGACCCGCTGCTGGCCTTGTACACGCCCCGCCTGCCTCCTATCCCTTACCCCAACGCCCCGTGCTTCAACAACCTGGCAGAGTACGAAAGCTTCCTCAGGACCGGCGTCCGGGGCGGCGGGCGCGGGCGGGCTCGAGGCGCGGCCGCAGGCTCGGGGGGCCCCGCCGCCGCTGCCGGGCCTTCGGGCCGGAGCCGCCGCCGCCAGGACGCCTCCGCCCCGGACCCGGAGCGCATCCAGCGCCTCCGCCGCCTCATGGTGGCCAAAGAGGAAGGAGATGGGACCGCCGGATCGCGCCGGAGGGGTCCAGGTCGGAGCAGGAAGGCGCCGCGCAACGTGCTCACTCGGATGCCCCGTGAGTCCGGCGGGGGGTCGGCCGGCTGTGCGGAAGCGGGCGGCCAGGGACCTTTGCCGGCGGTAGGGGCTTGGCTTGGTCTGCGCCTGTTGGGAGAGGGTCAGCGACCGTGGAAGGATCTGCTTAAGTACTGTGGGTAATGAGGGCGTGAGGAACCACGGGTCTGCAGGAGCAATAGGGCAGAGTGGTGAGGCTGTGCTGGTAATAAGGAGCCATGGGAAAGGTTTGCAAAGGTAATCGGGGCCCGTGGACGCGTCTGCAGCTGATGAGCCTGCAGAGAGGGTCTACAGAAGTGATGGCGATCTGGAGACCTAGTAAAACCCTGAAACGGTTAGAGAGTTTGGGGGACATCATAGGGAGTTCTGCAGAGGTGACGAGAGTTCTTGGAGACAACAGATGGTGGTAAATGGGGAAGGACATACAAGTATACAAGAGTTGGTGGGGGAGAGCACAGCCAGTATTAGAGAAGCGGGAGTGTTTGGTCAATGGGATTCGAGATACTCCAATGGAGCTGGTGGCATCTGTTCAGATAACACAAGGGACATAATCTCATAATCCCTGCACATTAAATGACAGCCTCTTCTTGTGTGCGGTAAGCAGGAGAAGAGTTGCAGGGTCTTTATACGCTTATGTTCACATCACTAAGTCATAAGTGGGCACAAAATGCCACTAAAACACACACTGCTTTTTACAGCCACTCTGCCTGGCTGGGAGAGGGACAGGGTCTGTCAGGCTCCTGTTACCGTATGCACAGGTTATTTTAAGTTCTGAAGGTGTAACTGGCACAAGGGAATTTCTTGGAGCCTCTTAATAGATCCTTAGAGAAAAGCTGTAAACAGCGAGGTTCTAATGTGTGAGTTAGGTCTTGTACAAATGGAATAAAAACAGCCTAGGGTTATATCTTTTGTCATCTGGCAAGCAGTTCTGACATCTGCCCTGTGAACACAATGACCTACTTAGCCATTCAAAGCATCTGTATCCTGATAATTAAATTGTTACATTTTAAAATCACAGCTTTTTGAAAGCAGGAGTGTGCTAAGCAAGAGACTATTTTGCTGTATTCCTAGAAATTTGTTTATTAAGAGAGAAACTCTGAAAAGCTGTGTACTGTTAGGGGTGACTTTGTTGTATGGTTTATGATTTACAGTGCCTCATAGCATCCCTGTCCACGCTAGGATTTACCCCAGCAGTAACACAAAGATAGTAAGCATGTTCCTAAAATGAGAGCAGTTTGGGAGACCTTAGATTAGAACATTTATTTCTCTTTTACCAGTTACTGCTTTGCTACCAAGATAGTAAAGGGGAAAAAATACTCTGGTGGTGGATGGTTTAGCTTTACTCTGGAGCACTTTACTGTATTAATATGACAGCATGTGTGAAGACCGGCTGTGTGGACTGCTTGTGATTAAATATTCACCTGGAACCAAGATCTTAGAGAATGTGCCATATGCACTGAAAAGTTTAATCATGGCACTGGAAATAGTTGGGTACATGTTATTAAGATGTAGTTTACATGCAGCGAAATTCACCCTTTTAAGTGAGTTTTGACAAATGTATAGAGTCTGATTAGAACACTGCCTGCTCCATCTCCTGTTTTACATTACGCAAGTTACTTAAACTCTTTGGGGCTTCAATTGCTTCATCTATAGTATGAGGTTAATAATATCTACCCTGTCATTGTGAGGATTAAGTTGGTTAACATATTTAAAGCATTTATAACAGTGTTTCCTAGCACATAGGGAAGTTTTCCACGAATGGTAAATATCAGTTTACCATTCATGGAAAATACTGTTATTGTAGGTTGTTGTGGTTATTACTATTTTTAGATTGTCATAATCAAAATCCCCAGGTCAGAATGCATATGACCTGACTATACTGAGTGGTGGCTCAGCTGTTTACTAGATAAATGACCTTGAGCAAATTGCTTACATTTTTCTGAGCCTTAGTTTTCTCATCTATCAAATGAGGTGAAAGAATATACCCTATTTGTTAGAGTTCTTAGGAGAATTCAATTAAGTAATATATGTGAAGTTAAAATCACCATTGGGCCTGACTCATACAGAAGACCCAGTATGGGTGCTAATGTTAATGAGTTGTGGATGTGAGGGAAGGAAGCTAGGAAACTATAGTAAACCAGTCACAGCCGGGAGAAGGAAGAAAAGGCATGGCCCAAGAATTATCGAAGCAGAGAAGGGGATTTGGAAGAATAAGGCATATGTCATTCTTTTCATATCCATTTAGAGTTTGTCACTGAGGTGGCTGGAAAGCAAATGTACATTCTGATTCAAATGGGGAGCTCATTTTTGCCTTGGCAGTTTGCCCTGACCTGTGGTACTAGTATATTTTTGATCACACAGGAGAGAAATGCTCCCTGGAATTTTACTTCAGTAAATCTTTGGAATAAACAAATCAAGTGAAAGGCACAGATATGAAAGTTCAAAGACTCAATTTTGGCAATTATTTAATTAGAATAAGGGACTATTAAGATATATACTTCCCCTTTCTCTCTAATTTTGGGGGTACAGGGGAAAAAGTAATTCCCCTGCTCTTTCCGAATGAGAAAAAGACCAGTCTTTCCACTCTTTGTGCAAACCCATGTTTATGGAGCAGGAGGTAGTGTGTATGTGTAGGCAAATGGAATAATCTAGATACTGTGATCAGTTTCTAAAAAAATATTAAATTATAGGAGACTCATTCCTGAACTTCATCTACAAAGTAACTAACCTCATCTTATGAATGAGGAAACTTGGACTTGCAAAGAAAAAGTTCATCACCATGGTGACACAACTAGTTTATAATGACTTGAAAGTTGTTTACAATGCTTAGTTTAATAAGGCCTGCAACACAGCACATATATAGATATACATACATGCATATACCCACCTTTATATATCAAAGATTTAAAGGACTTTAAAATATTGATATGAGAGAGGTAAATATGAAGGTCAGGCCAAAGTTCTCATGTTCCTTTCCAGGGCCATTGTTTCTGCCACTTTGCCTCCAACTGTCCCTTATTGCTGAATCTTAACTCTTTCATGAACTCCTCCTCTCATCTGCTAAATCATTTTTTTCTAAGAGTATTTCCCTTTATTAATTATCACAGCCATCATTTATAAGCCAGCCCTTGAATGAGGGATAAGGTGGCCAAGAACTAACTTAGGTACACCAAGTGCAGAACTGTTGTTCTCTTCTTATGCCACTTAAAAGCAGAGAAATTTTCTGTTTACTATCATTGGTAAATGTTCTCTATAGAATTTTGCTTTGGAACTGTGGGAAAGAAAGACAATGTGTACATGTGTTTATAGTTTTCTTTGGGGAGGTTTTATTACATATTCTATAGTTAGCATATTATGAGAGCAAAGTTAACATGAAATAAGAAAAAGAAAATTAATCTGTGCTCCAAAAACCTGAGGAAGGAATGGATCCCTTGTAATAAAAGCTTGAATTTATAATCCTAATATTCTTCCCATGAATCATTAATACTGCTCTTTTCATATGGTGCTTATTAGCAATCTCAGAGGAGCCAGACATTCAGCAGGTGCCTTTTACACCATGAAGGATTAGAACACAACCAGTACTTTTCTTGTTAGTGTCAAAATGATGTTTGCTACCACTAGTAACTCCTTAGAGCCTGTGTATGGAGTACTCAGATTGTTGGAGCCAAAGGATATTCTCCCTGAGAGGGTGGCACACATTTTGGGGAAATGTGTTACGCAGTTTATTTCCTTCAAACATGAACAAGGTTTTTGGTTCTTTAGAAGGCCTTAACTGGATATGTCATTAATGAATTATCTTGAGGAACAAAACTGAGAAGAATCTGGCTGCTGATGTATACATTTAATGTGGTATTTTTTTACCCCCCAAAGTTTTAAAATCATGGTGCATCTTAGGATTCGTGACATTGTAGAATAAAAGATATATAGGTAGGGAAACATTTAGATGCTATCCATACCCATGGTTTATCCATACCTTATCTAGTTGGCTGTGCTTACCATGAGCCTTCCTGTTTTGGTAGTGAGGTTGTCACTGCAGCATGTTGTCTTGTATTGCTGGATGTGATTAGGTGGTCCAAGTTGCTAGTTCCGGGAATGAGGGAACATGTTCATGCAGTGCTGATTGTCCTTTTCTTGTTTTAGTGCATGAAGGGAGCCCTCTGGGTGAACTCCATCGATGTATCCGTGAGGGGGTGAAAGTGAATGTTCACATCCGCACTTTCAAGGGACTTCGCGGTGTCTGTACAGGCTTCCTCGTTGCATTTGACAAGTTCTGGAATATGGTAATTAAGCCTTTCTCAAGGGCTGGAGAACCTTCTAGAGAGTAAATAACCTATATGTCTAAAGGATCTGAGTAAACTTACTAAGAAAAACCCACAGTGAGCTCGGCACCTGTGGCTCAAAGGGCTAAGGCGCCAGCCACATACACCTGAGCTGGCGGGTTTGAATCTAGGCTGGGCCTGCCAAACAACGACAGTTGCAACCAAAAAATGGCTGGGCGTTGTGGCGGGTGCCTGTGGTCCCAGCTACTTGTGAGGCAGAGGCAGGAGCCTCGCTTGCAAGCCCAGGAATTGGAGGTTGCTGTGAGCTGTGATGCCACAGCACTCTATCCAGGGTGACAGCTTGAGACTCTGTCAAAAAAAAACAAAAAACCTACAGTGGGGCTTGGTGGCTCATGCCTATAATTCTAGCATTCTGGGAGGCTGAGGCAGGTGGATCACTTGAATTTAGGAGTTTGAGACCAGCCTGAGCAAGAGCAAAATCCCATTTCTAAAAAATAGCCAGGCCTTGGGGCAGGCCTATAGTCCCAGCTACTCAGTAGGCTGAGGCAAGAAACTCGCTTGAGCCTAAGAGTTTGAGGTTGCTGTGACCTATGATGCCACGGCACTCTACCAAGGGCAACACAGTGAGACTCTTGTCTCAAAAAAAAAAAAAAAAAAAAGAATAAAATAAATAAGAAAAACCTTCTCAGAAAAACTAGAATTTTTTTGGACTTTTGTCTTGGGCAACAACAACAAAAAATCTGTTTATTGCTTCCTTTTTCTTTAGGGAGTGGCTCTCAACCAGGGCATTTTTTTTTCTTTCTTTTCTCCTACAAACATTTGGCAATTGTTTGGAGTCAATTTTTGATTGTCACTACTGTGGAAGGGGATGCTACTGGCATCTAATGGGTACAGGTCAGAGATGCCGATAAATATCCTGTAATAGGGCTGGGCACGGTGGCTCACACCTGTAATCCTAGCACTCTGGGAGGCTGACATGGGTGGATTGCTTGAACTCAGGCGTTCAAGACCAGCCTGAGCAAGAGTGAAACCTCATCTCTAGAAAAAAAAAAAATAGCCAGACATTGTGACAGGTGCCTATAGTCTCAGTACTTAGGAAGCTGAAGCAAGAGGATCTCTTGAGCCCACAAGTTTGAGGTAACTGTGAGCTATGATGCCATAGCTCTCTGCTGAGGGTGACAAAGTAAGACTATCTCAAAAAAAAAAAAAAAATCCTATAGTGTACAGTTCCCCAACATAAAGGAATTATCCAGCCCAAAATGTCATTAGTGTCAAGGCTGAGAAATTCAACCAGAAGGAATTAAGTATTTATTTAATCTGTTTAATAATTTTCAATTGATTTTTCTACCAACCATTCTTTTCATTCATTTAAAAATATTTATTGACTTTTCACTTTGGCTGAACCCAGGGGTAGGTACAGAAGTTTCAGGAAGAAATAAACTCTCACTGTATAGTATTTGGGAAGGTAGATAAGGATAGACGTGAAGCAGACATTAATAATTAAAGCACTTTGCATGGTGTTTCCTTATGAAGAAGTATACCACATCCTCTCAGCCTTCTAAAGGCTGACTGTCTTTTCTAGGCATTCATAAGAGGGAAGGGATATGTTACAGCAAAACTATAACATGAACTAGTTAAAAACCATCAGGGCTTTCTAGTGTTGTTTTTCCATATGGTCTCCTCCAACCTTTCTCTTCCCATTCTCATTCATGCATTCTCCTGGATAAGAACAATAGTTGCTAACTTTATTGAGTACTCTGTATGTGCCAGATACTGTAGCAGTGGCTTTATATATTATCTTAATGGATAAGTTGTAGGTACTATTACTGTTCCATTTCACGAATGAAGAAATTGAGTCGAGAGAGATTGGAAGACTGGGCCCATGTCACACTGTTTGTTAAGTGGAAGCACAGACTCTATCCTGGATGTTTGAATTCTAGCTTCAAATCCTAGACCTGGGATTTGAAGCCTAGCTTCACCACTTAGTAGGTGTGAGTAAGGTAATTTCTCTGAGCCTCAGTTTTTCTTATTGCTAAAATGAAGGAAAAAATACCTTTTTTATATATACATATATATATAATTATAAAATATATACAATGTATAATTACATATATGGATTATAATTTTACCTTTGAAGGGAAAGGAGTGAAGAGAATTTATTTAATGGCAGTGTTGGTAACAATAAGCTCATATTTGTAGGGTAATTTTAAAGAAATTACCTTTAAATTTTTCTTACATAGTCTCATTTGACGCTACAACTATCCTATGTGGTTAATCTTTGTAAGGAGAACTCAATAGCAATTCTATGTAGCCCTCGCTAATCTATATTAATCACTGTCATAAGACATAGAAACTGAAGAGGGCAAAGCAGCAGCAGATAGTGTTTTTCAAAGTGCGGTCTGAAGCCACCCTGCATCAGGATCGCTGGGGCTTCTGGTTAAAACAAGCAGGTCTAGGCTTTGTTCCAGATCTACTGAATCTGAATCTCTAGGATAATAGCCTTGGATTTATGTTTTAATAAACTTCCTAGATATTTATGCACACTGAAATTTAAGAACTTCTACCATGCTGTCATAAAAGCACTTACTATCCATAAAAGAAACCCATCTTACATGGTAGTAACAGCTTGAAAATCCTACATAGAAGGTATCATCATTTTCTTCTGCCCAACAGCTGAGTCACCCAAGTTTAGTTCTGCTTTAATTAAATGTTAGTCTTTCTTTTTTTTCTTGAAAAATATACAAGAATAATATTTTTCATTTTCTTTTTTCTCCCACTTTGGGCTATTTCTCTAGGCACTTACTGATGTGGACGAGACCTACCGAAAACCTGTTCTAGGCAAAGCATATGAACGGGATTCTTCACTGACTCTCACTAGGGTAAGAGTTTCCCCTGACCTCCTGAGTACCCATCATGCTTTCCAGCGTTAAGAATTAAGATCCCTGAGCCTAGTGACCAGGGTCCCTATTGTTGTATATCAGGTATCCCATACCAAGGTCTTCATTAGTCTCTCTACTCATGCTTCCAACTAATGTCAAACAAGTCGGTGCTTCTCACCTGTATGTTATTTGAGCAGCAAGTTACCTTTTGTAAGACTTAAAAGTCTTCCAGCTTTATACTACAGAAATAAGCTAGGTGCCTTTTTCCTGGAACTATTTATTGATTTATCTGAGTCATGGCTAGAAATATCAAATTCATTATGAACTTCTAAAAATAGGGTAAAGAAAGGAGTCCATAAAGCAAAATTAAGGAATCTTGTTTTTTTTTCTGTATTTTGAAGGTTAAAGATAAGCTAATATTCATCCCTGTTTTCCTTATAGCTATTTGATCGTCTGAAACTTCAAGATTCCTCCAAGAAGGAAGCAGATTCTAAGTCTGCAGTTGAAGACTCCACTCTCTCCAGATACTCTCAGACATCCACTTGGAAGGTGGCTTCAGTGTGGGGAAGAGAAGACACTGACCGGGGCTCACGCAAACGTTCCCGCTCTGTCCCTTCCTCCCTGCAGGCCTCTGCAAGGGAAGAGTCCAGGTCAGAGCTGTCAGGGAGGACTACACGGACAGAAGGGTCCAGTATGGGAGGTACCTTTTCCAGGGCTACTACCCTTTCCAGGGGCCAGACCCGTAAGAAAAAACGAAAGCCCAAAGTGGATTACCAGCAGGTATTCACGCGACACATAAATCAAATTTTCATTCGAGGTGAGAATGTCCTGCTGGTTCATCTTGCACAGTGACCAGCTCAGCCTCACTTGAGCTTTGGTTTTTTTAGAAATAAAGTGCATGAATTGCTGCTATGCTGTATCCTAGTATCCCAATGAAACTCTGATTTGGAATGATTCCCTCTGGTTCTGCATGTGCAGAGGACAGAGCAGGCTCAGTTCTCTGGAAGGTGAACTCAAGGGGAGGAAGATTTTGGGAGGGTGAGAGCATTAATATTTATTTCCTATGAACATCTACACCAGTTAGGAAAGGTACCAATTTAAGCAGGGGTGAAATTTGGATAGGTGGTGTGCTCAAAGCAGCCAACAATGAAGGCTTTTGATCCCTCTCCTTATTATCAAAAGGAATTCAGGACTTCATCAGTCTTCCTGTTACCAGAGATACCCTCTGCAAATGGCATATCAGGTGGGACTATAAGATGCTTGTGTGGTAGCTTCTTGTCCTTCTCTGTAACTTCTGTGGCATGGTGCTAACGCATGTACCCTGTGGTATTGCTCCTCTGTAGTGTGAACTGTTCTGTGAGCATTATGGCAAGAGACTGTGACCTCCATGTCTGGCTTCAGAGAGTTCTGCATGAACTCGGTAATTTACACATCACACGGCTGAAAGTTCCCTTTCTAGGTGGGGCCGGCCTTGTATAAAATACCTTTCAGAATGGTTGCACCATGAATCAGGGGTGGTTGTTTTATTTCCTTTTGTCAGGCCAAAGAAGTTCACAAAAAATATAGTGGGTAGTGTCTAAAGGGATACTTTACTCGTAGCCTGGCTTGAGTAACAGGAACACCACAGTTCCCACGAGTGCTTCTACTTGAATCATATTCTGTGCTTTTTTTAATCACCAGTGCAGAATAGTCTTGACACAGACTGTTAGGCAATATTGATTTTTTTTTTTGCTATCTTAGTTTTTATCCAAGATAACTTAGGTTCATTGTGAAGCGTAGGAAATAGGTGACTAGTTAAAATATATGAAAAGAAAATATTCCCCTGCTGTATTTGTTGTGTAACTTAAGCCTTCTGGGTAGCAAGGTGAATAAAGTTTAGGGAGCTGGGACGCCTGATCCTTCTGCTAGCTTGCCCACTGGCTCATCATACAATGGAAGGTGAGCAGACTTCACCCCTCCGTGCCTCAGCTTTTCCCCATCAGACACCTACCTCACAGGGCATCAAGACAGAGAATTTTAGGAAGGCATTTTACAGTTTCTAAACAGATTTAAGTGCCATGAGTAATTTTTACTAATTCTATTTCCTAGCTTTGTAAGAATTCTATGTCTTATGAGCAAGGCAGGTGCTACATAAGAAAGTAATTTTCCTAGGTGTCATAATCATGATTTTGTAACTATCATCAGAAGACAGTAATATCTTTAGGAACTGTTTCCCATCTTCTATTCCTTCCTCCTAAGGGACAGGGAAGGCTCTGAGAAGAATGTCTTCAGTAAAAGGAGAATAACAATTTTTTGTTCCTCCCTCTATATCCCAGCTCCCATGCTTATTTGATCATTATCAGAAAGAATCCCCTAAACTTTTCAAGGGGCTTATATAATAGTATCAAATAATCAGGGAGCATCTAAAAATGACCCTCCCTGAGGGGAAATTTGTGGGATTTTGAAAAAAAATATTGTTCATGTATTTTTATTTTTAAATGCATTTTAGAGTAACTCTAGAGTCAGGTCAGATGCACTAAAGTTTATAGAGGTTCCAGGTTACAAATTCAAATGAGAAGTTATCTTTAGAACTGCCAGTCTCTTCTGAGAAGGGTGTCTGAAATTTCAGTTCCCAAATTAATAGTTATCTTGTGATTAATCATCAGGCATTGTTGCCTGTATCTCTTTATCAGTCTGTCTGCCTGTTCTCATCTGTGTACCCTCTTGTCTCTCAGCTAGAAGCTGTGATACTGCATTTTTCCAATAATGAAATTTGAAATCAAAAGGAATATAATCGGTTTCCATTCATTCTGGTCGTCATTAAATCTAACCTGATTTATTTTAAACATGCCTTATGTTTATGTATATATAATTTTCATATATCCATATAAAGATTGATTTATAATTTTCTGCCCAACTTGACAGTCTGGCTACGAAAATTACTATTTTATGTGCTATATGCCTCCATTTATTTGTTTGGTTTGGACAGTGATTCTGGAATAAACACTATCTAGTAAATGTGCCAATAGTGTACAAAGCATGATAATCATTTTTTAAAGAAGTCAATTCTTAAAAATCATGGCCTTTTCTTTATTGGAGAATTTTTTTTTAAGGAAGAAAAAAATAGTTCAAATAATATATGTACTAGTCAAAAAATATGATTATTTAGGACATTATCGTAAGTAGCTATGGAAGTAACTGAAGTCTTTCTCCGGAGAAGGAAGGAGAAGAGAGAAGTAATGGTAGCATTTCAGAAGCCTCCACCAACTTACCTGTCAGAGGTCCTATCTGCTGAAATGCAATAAAAGTGCTTTCTAGAATTCTCCAGGGATTTGAGCTTGGGAAACTTCAAGCTCAGATTAGAATAGTACTTATTTTTGAATATCCAATTTTTATTCTTTAAAGTAATCTCTAGGTAGGAGAATATGTTTTCACAATAATTCATAGGATATACCTGTGCACTTAGTGAGGTCTTCTCAGAAGTATCCACCTTTGTTAAGAAGAAATTAAGAAACGGAATTATATCCAGAACAATTTTCATGTGCCATTCTTTGTACATAGAAGGGACTCTTTTGCTCTACCGTTAGTAGAAGTTGGACTTAAGGTTGTTCTTAAGTAGTTATGCTTTCTTATAGGGACCATCTTATGACCAAAGGTAGGCCGCCTGCCTATGAGATGGTTAGCCAGAGTTAGTGTTTGAGGCAGGTTGGCTTCTTGTGCATAATGCATTCAAGTCAGAAAGCCTAGAACCATAGCATTAAAATCTAGGTGCACAGAAATCCTTGTTACAAGTTATCAGCGGATCAAGGCAGCTCCCTTTTTCCCCAGAGTGAACAAGTCCAGGAGCACCTTTAGAGAGAGCCAGGTCATAAGCTATGAGCTGCCCTTAATTTCAGAAGCCTTACAGAAATCTAGGTATACCACTTCTACCCCTTGAGAGAAAAGAAATAGAAAACTAATTTGATGCAGAATGGATATTTATATTTCTGTTTGCACTATTTTCATAGCAGCTGACATGGGCAAAATCATGAAATAGAATCAGTTCTATATATTGCTGCTTTAAATTTTCTCTAAATTTTGCCTTTAGGAAAAAATTAAAATTATTCAATGACAGCTAGCTGTCACTGGTGCCACCCCAAATCTTTCTAATTTTTAATGTATTTTTTTATAAAGGAAGTGGTTGCTGTAGGAAGGTTATCATGTAAGAGAAGAATATCATGGTATAAATATAATGGTTTTATAGCTGTTTTAAGTTTTCTTTTCCTATGCTAGATATAGCATGAAGTCGACCCCTTTTCAGTAATTTTATGTTCACCAGTCTGTGTTTTTCTTCTCCCAGAGGCTTTTCTTAGTGGTTGCAAAGCAAGGAAGTCTTACTTGGGTTTATGTTGCAAAGGTGAACAGTCTCATTACTCTTTGGCAAATGGAGTTGATGGATTTAAGATAATCCATTAGGGTTCCTTCCAGTTTTCTGGGTTCTAAGAAGGGTTGAGTCTCCCTTACTCTCAGTGTTTTGAGTATTTTTCCAATGTTTGTAAGTTTTCTTGCACTCCTCTAATAAAAATGAAAGCTGTCAAGAAATGGCTTGAAGATCTAGGGGAAGAAAAATAAGTACACCTGAGACCTTCAGTTGGTCTTTTATTTATTTAGAATAAAAAGTACTTTGATAAGCTACCAGAGTTACTGCTTCTTTAAAAACATTCTCTGAAAAGATGGGAGCTGTCCCTTAGGAAAGCTATAAAAGCTGTTCCCACTACATTGCAATTGCTTTTGATTTGTAGTTCTTTGGAGCAAATGTCTGATGTTATGTTTTTAGAGCTGTGGAAAAAAAGTGTTTGAAAAATTTTAAGAGATACTATTTAAATGATGATTATCTGGCTAAATTATGTGTGAGCTAGATTTTAGGGCAGCTGTCCACTTCTTTTTCTGTTGTCCTGACAGTAAAGCTGGTAGGAAACCATGTCTTAAAAAGTGATTTGACTATTTCATACTGACATCCTGGGGATACCCACCTGCACTGTAACTTATTAATGTGTTTTGAGACAAGCTAAACCTGAATGACTATGTATCTATAGTTTCTCTACTTATATACCAGCTGCTAAAAGAAAAACCATGACTGTAATCTCGTCTTTAAACTACTAATTGTTAACTGAAACCCTCCCTTTTTAGGGAAGATTGCTGCTAGTAATGTCTGTTTGCAGTGTTCTGCTTTAGATATGTATGTGTCATATGGGAGTCTGAAAACTGTAATAAATATGATTGTATTCATGTACCACTTCCTGTGCTGTCTCTACTGATTTTGGGGGGAGGCAGGGAGGAGTCAGGCGAGTCCATTACCAAGTGAAGACACCTATCTGGAAACTTAAAACATCTCAAGCCTTCTGCAGTCTCATTATTGTAACTTTGGGCTATTTCTTTTCTTTTTTTTTACCAAAGCAAACACATCTAGATCACCATCTTTGAGGTAGATATTTTTCCATATTAATTTGAAGTTCCTGCTTAGAAAAGGAACTTGACCCACCTCATGAATTATCTGTCCTAAAGCCACAAGCAATCGTAATTACCCTGTGAAATATTTTTTTTAATACATTTTTTTAGAGTCAAAAGTTTTGCTCTGTCACCCAGACTGGAATGCAGTGACTGGAACATAGATCACTGTAATCTCAAACTCTTGTTGCCCCATGTGTTTATTCTACCTAGTAGCTTGTTGGCATTAATCCATTATCTTTATAATCAAATGAAATTACCATTGATTCTGCCCTCTTCTCAGAGTTTAATATATTTGGCAAATTGATCCTTCCACGTTTCCAGAAATATGTGAATTTGCTACCTACTACCTTTCCTCCGTGCATGTACAAGAAGTTGAGTTGCTCAAAGATTTGTGTGCTTCCAGAAGTGAGTCACCTGCTAAGGTAGACAGATAAAAGGCACACTGATTCTCAAAGGAGACCTCAAGTTAACCCAGTTACCCCACTTTAAAGGATAATTACCTTGAGCTCACCTAACATAGGTGAAATTTTAACCATCGCAGAGGAAGAGGAGGGAGGACCCATATGCTCTACGTCTGGTCCTTGCTTGGTTTGTATTTCAGGGACTTCTGATTAAATGAAGACGCCCTCATTGATCAAAATAAAGGCTGAAGGGTCAGCTAGCTGCAGTGATAGTTAAATGTTGGCCAGAGGGTAGGGAATAGTGGAATGAGACACATTTATCATTCTCTGCTTCCTCCGTAGGAGTGGCAAGGAATTCTCTCCTTCAGTCTGCTCAGTTACCACTAGGTGGCAGTAGGTTAAAGAAAACTGTTTAATGGGTGGTCCCAAAAGGACCTGAGGCCCCAGTCTCCAGTCACTGCTACAATTTATCCTTAAATGCTCACCAGTCTGGACTAAGTTAATCAAGTAAAAACAAGCTACAATCAACTCAACTGGCAATGTACAAGTTTCTTTTTCAATATTGAATTTACCTAATCTGAAGCCTAGGAAGCCTGACTGATGACATTCAGGCTTTGAATGTGGACACACACACACAGGCCTTTGTCGCTTTTAGAGAGAAGCAGGGAGGTAAGTAACTCTGGGAACAGCAGGCTGGCCGAGGCTGTGGGTAAAGTAGCTGCCAAGTGAAGGCTGGGAGGTATTTTGTCCACTAGTTTGGTTTGAAGGGGATATTGATCTATTAATCTCATTAGAAAGAAGACAGAGTAACTAGTGGTCATTCTAGCTCTTTAGTATGCACTGAGAAAGTCCACCATTCTGTTCTTTCCAATATTCCCCAACACTTAAGAAGGATGCTTTCTCTTGGCATTGCCTACAGATTTATCTAATTAATGAAACTCTTCTCAAGGCTAAACTATGGAGGTGCTAAAGCTACAGAAATGAAGGTCACTTGAGAGCCTATAGTCTCTCCTGAGATCCACAAAGAACAAAGCCAAAAGAACAGGTGAGCTGTCCATCTAGTAAAATTGCTGTTCAACTTGATGTGTTAATTTCCAGAACATGGCAATCCTGGGGGGATCCTTGGCTCTTTCACTACTTCTGAGCCTCAGTTTTCCGATCTCTAAACTAGGGAAAATACCACCTGCTTCATAGTTTTGTGGGTGTAAAGTGCTCAGCCTGTATAACAAGCACTTAATGACATTTATGCTTGATGAACCTGCTGAGCTTTCTTGCTAGTGGCTTTCTTAACTTCCTTCCCCATGCTTCTATTCTGTGTCCTCACACCAGACCTGGCAAACAAATGGACAGAATAGAATGTTGTTTTCCTCCTTTCTTCCAGCACACAGGTGTTGGAAAGATTGTTTCTAGGCTTCTTGAGTTCTCCAAGCATCCTCAGTTGGCTCTCCATGGGTTAAAACTTCAGAATGTCATCAACTTCTCCACTGCTGGGAGAGCTGTGTGCTCCCTCAGGAACGACATTAGGCTCCATGGGACATTCATTAGTTGGGGTTATAAGGGGGCCACGGGGCACTGGAATGGTAATTTCCTACATGGGACCCCAGTGACCCAGAGCGAGCTAGCTCAGCTGGTCTGAGCATGTGGCTAATGAGGGAAGGGTCGTGGTTTCTCTCCTGTGTGGGCCAATTAGTGTCACGTGGAAGGCACACTCCTGGGGCATCAGGCAGCAGCCTTACACGTGCATGGCAGTGGTCACTAGGATGGCTCAGTGTAGCTATCATCATTAATAGAAACTCAACCCTATATCCTCTTTCTTATCATATAGCTTATTGTTTCCAAAACTTGGGTCATTTATAGAGTATCTTGATGATTTTTGCCTAAGCACACCAGTACATTTTTATTTATTCAGTATCATTCTATAAATGGACTCATTATTAAACTTACACTTAAAAGGAAGCTGTGTATCACTACCATCAATGGCAAATTGGGACGTTTTCTCTAAATGGAAAATCCGCATTAAAATAGATATATAACTATGGAAATTAAAATGTTTGTCTTCATGCCATCTGCAAACAGATCCATGTTGCACGTACAGAATCTGCATGTGTTCAGTAACATACACACCAGGAATAAAATGGCACCATTAGCAAAAACATTACAAAACACCTGCTTTAGTAGGAAGAGTTGGGATCTGTGACTGGGGAGTTTCACACTTGAAGTGATGAAATTATTATTCTGGCAGGAATTTCAACACCAAGGGCCTTTCTAATAGCCTTAAATATGTGGCTATAAAACCTAAACTCTGAACAAGTCTATCTTTTCTTTTGCTTAACAGCCATGGCTTTTGTTCACACTCTCCACTGGCACCATCATTAACAGGGTGATTCTTACACATCCTTATCATTATCACCCATTTTATGATAAACAAAGCACAAAAATACAAAGCAGCTGTTTTTCACTGCACGACATCTTAGTTCCCCTCCAGTCATAAGCCAGTTCACGCTCATATCCCTGGTTGGCCAGTTCTTGATGGAGATCAAGATACAACCAGTAGTGTTACTGATAATAAAAACGTATCCCCTAATTAACTGAGCATGTTACGCCCAATCTGGTTACAAAAATGTGCACTGGAGGACAAATACACATGAACACACACACATGCACTGGGGCTGCCTCAAGACTGAGGGAGAGCCCAGCCGCTTACATTATTTCAGGTTTCTGATACATTAAAAAATGAAGATAATGCCAAAGTAGAGCTATAAAATGCTATGTATTTTTCAAATCCACGTTGACTGATGGACAGGGTTCTGTCCTGTTTGTGACTGGGTGCGTAAGCCTCACTTGA
Organism: Arctocebus calabarensis; assembly: GCA_963573935.1. Taxonomy (NCBI): domain Eukaryota; kingdom Metazoa; phylum Chordata; class Mammalia; order Primates; family Lorisidae; genus Arctocebus; species Arctocebus calabarensis. Next base: position 30,221 of record CAUYON010156057.1, read on the forward strand.
GGGTGAGTTGCAGAGTGTGTGTGAGATCTTTGCCAGCATGAACTCCTGAGAGGCCTCCCTCCCCACCTCGAGCCCAGAGATGAGCTCACGCCAGGAGCTAGGCTCAAATATTTCACAAAGTGGAACAGAGTATTTTGGCGATGTGGACAAAGTCATCTGGGGTGCAGAAGGGCGAGAAGGTGAAAAAGCTTACTTGCCTTCTCATGTCTCCTTTACCTTACGGATTCTTGAAGCAGCCACTCCTGTTATTTCAGTGCTTGGGTTGTCCCATTTTTCTAGCCTTATCTCCAGAAAGCCACTAATTGGTAGCAAGAGGACCAGGCTACTTTATAAAGTGCCAGAAAGAAGCCTTTCTTAGACAGTAAAATCAAAATGTTAGGCAGTAGGGAAGTAGTTACAGCTTTTCTTCTACTGCTCATGAACCTTACGTTACTACAATGACAAGGACCCCTGTGAATGACCGTGCTTGCACACGCACACATGGTTAAAAAGCGTAAAGAACTCTGTGACGTTTAAGATCTACAAAGTTCTCATTGTAATTAGGAACAACTGTGTATATATTCATGTAAAACACTATAAAAATAGCATTTACTGAAAAATAATCTATTAGGCTTCTGTTGGTATGGCTTTGATCAAGAGTGACACGTGTTTGTTATCTTTGCCTCTCATGCGAGTTAGTTGATCTGGTACTCTGTGTGAGGAACCTGAAGTCCTGTGCTGCAGCCTCTTCTCTCCTGTTGCCAGGTCCAGTTATGCCTCTTCTTGCTCTCACGTCCTTCTCTGACCCCAGAGCCAAATCTGAGCACATCTGTTGCTCCATGAAAGGTATTTTGGCAGGAGCTGCCCTCCCCTATGCTGCGAGTCATTTGTCTTTGCTTGCTTAGAACTGTTTTTACTTATATTTAAATAAAGTAGGTAAAAACATATGTATATATGCATATAAAAGTTGGACAATTAAGTTCATGTGCTCATCCTAAAAAAGTGCTGAACATCACTATGGTGACCTTTGAGGTACTCCCTTTGGGAAGCTATACACTGACACCAGTGCTTAGTCCACACTGCAAAGCACCTTTGGGACTCTTTTTTCTGGAATGGCTATCAGAGCTGCTGTCATATGAGGTCTGACAAGTTCATGAACTCACCCTAGGAAAAGCACTCTGAAGGGTAGACTAGGTGCTGACATCAGTGCATAGCTCCCCAAGCGGGGTACTCTGAAGGTGAACATAATGCTATTTGGCAATGATGTAGTAGCAATTTTTCTAGGATGAGTTCATGACCTTAATTGTCCAACCTCAAATACATGCCATTTTAATAAAGACCAGAGAAAAGTTGTGATACCACACCAAGAAAGATAAGAGTCCAACTCAAAAAATGGTTGGGAGAAACTTTTAAACCATCACATGCCAGGTGCAGGTGAAGATCTCACAAGGATTCTGAATGTTTCCTTCAGATCTACCTTCCACATTGGTCTTCAGTTCTAACACTGAGAAATCATACCCCATACCAGCTTCTCTGACACTGAAAAGATACTCAAAATCTAATGCTCTTTCTTCATTTTGAAACACATTTTGAAGATGTGACAGACCTATTCTAAGTCACAGAGATCTTACCAGGAGGTAACACACTTGGGGATATATCCTACATAGGACTGCTGAACTGAGCCAGGCACCCCTGAGTTATGTTATTGATGCCTCAGTTCTTGGGGAGGCTGGAACCTCTGGATCAGTCACTGCCAGCCACAAGCATCAACAGCTTCATCACGGTCCCATGAGAGTGGCCAAATAGAACAAGGTACAAAAGTGTGGCCCTTGGTCCTGTGAACATCAAACCGGATGGGCCTGATGACACGCACATTGTTATGTTCCACATCAGTAAGCTGAGAACAGCTGCTAAAACATGGCGTCACAACTTAGCAGCCAGTGGGGTAGCACAAGCGACTGCCCATCTTGAGCAAGGGCACAGGGTAGCCACCAAAGGAGTTTGTGTTCCAATTGCCCAAGGAGCAGCTACATAAATTTCAAGGCCCAGTGAAAAAGGAAAACATAGGGCCCCTTTTAAAAAACTTACTAAGAATTTCAAAATGGAAGCATCAGAGCATTAAGCTGAGCATGGGGTCCTGGTAAGTATGGGGGGCCCTGTCCGAGTATACAGGTTGACTGTCCATGAAGTCAGCCCAGCAAGAAGACAGCACCAAGCCAAAGTGGAGCCAGTTGAAGTTCAACAGCACTAGGTAGGGACAGGTTTCTTGGAAGGCAGGTCACTGAATCTGTCTTCACATGTGTTGAATTCATTCAGCTGTTTGTGACTGATAGGCCCTTTCTGTGTGTTGCAACTAACTAGGCATGAGTAGTCAACACATTAAAGTGTTGTCATTATTTTGAAATACTTGGAGAAAGTTCCATCACATTTGAAAGTCATTCATACAATTGCAAGGAATTTCAACATTGCAATTGTCAATGAAAGAATAGGAAGAACTATCAGTTTCTTTAAATATGACAGATACTGTAAAATATCGAATGGTTCCCAAAGTAATCTTTTACTTGTTTCATATCACTTGTGTGAGCAAAGTTCATCACTAGTGATGACTATCACTTGAAGAGACCATTATTTCAAAGTCCTGATGGGATTTTAAAAAGTCTGATCAAGAATTGCTATTTCAAGCACAAAATCTAATATTAAAAAGCTATTCATAAATGCAAACACAAATTTCCCATTAAAAATTGAAGAGGTTGTTTTTTTTGGAATTTGGGTTTTGGTGGTTTTGAGAAAAGAGTTTCACTCTGTTACCCTGGGTAGAGTGGTGTGGCATCATTATAGCTCACAGCAAACTCAAATTCTTGGGCTTAGGTGATCCTCTTTCCTCTGACTCTTGAATAGGTGGGATTACAGGTGTGAGCCACCATCCTGGCTAGTTTTTCTATTTTTAGTAAAGATGGGGTCTCACTCTTGTTCAGGCTGGTCTTGAACTCCTGAGAGCAAGATTCTACTCACCTTGGCCTCCCAGAATGCTAGAAGTACAGGTGTGAGCCACTGTGCTTGGCCAAATTGTCTGAAAATTCTGTATTTTATGTCATCCCTAAATTTTGAAATCTTATGTAATAAGAATAATGAAGGTGTTGCCAAGTCCCATATAAATACCCCATATCCTTTCCAATTTATCCCAGTGTATAACTTGAAATATTATCACTTTCCAAATGTGCTATGAAACAAATAATGTTGGAGGAAGTATTCTTGCCAGCAACTGTGTCAGGGAGTCTGACGGCTGTGAAGACACTCCTCTGCCTTTGCTCACTGGTGGTGGGAGAGGCTACTGGGGTTTGACCTGGGATATCTAGTTAAAATTGTAATTGAATCCAGTTGTGGTGACAGCAGCACTTTCTAGAGCTGCTAAAATAATTATATGAGATATTGCATGAAAAGCACTTAGAACATTACCTGGCACATAAGAAATGGTCAACAAATGATAATTACTATTACCCTGCACCTGGGATAGCTAAAAAGTGGGCAAATTGTATTGATCCTCTATGTCCACAATGCCTCAGCTCTGCTTGTGACCTTATTTTCCATTATTCCTATTCCACCCCACCATAACTGAGTATCTTATCACTGCCCAGTTGGAATTACATTAGCTTCTTGATTTAGCTTTTTGCTTCTAGTATCTTCATTTTTGGACCCATCTGGTTCAGTTAAGATTTTTTGTGTTTTAAGTAACAGAATACCCAAGTGAAACTTCTTATTTCATGCATTAAGACACACAAAGTATGTTTTGCTTTGAGCCAAGGTCTTGCTCTGTTACCTGGAGTGCAGTGGAATCATCGTACCTCACTATAACTTCAAACTTCTGGGCTCAAGCAATCCTCTTGTCTCAGTCTCTACTCTCAGGAGTAGCTGGGACTATGGTTATGAACCACCAGGACCCACTAATTTTTTTCTATTTTTAATAAAGACTGGGGTCTCACTTTTGCAGATGCTGGTCTCAAACTTCTGACCTCAAGTAATGCTCCTGCCTCAGCCTCCCAGAGTGTTAGGATTACAGGTGTGAACTATCATGCCTGGCCTAAAGTTTTCATAGTTGGTTCAGCAACCAAAGAATATCATGGCTCAGGTTTAAGGAGTGTGTGTGTGTGGTTGTTTTGTTTCTTTTGCCTTCCCCACAGCCTTCCTCAAGATGGCTACTATAGCTCCAGGCATCATCTCCACTCATGATGATATCCAAAGGCATAGAAGAAAGGCATGTTTTCCTTGTGTATCTTTTTTTTGGCTGGGGCTGGCTTTGAACCCACCACCTCTGGTATATGGGGTCAGCACCCCTACTCCTTTGAGCCACAGGCACCACACTGTATTTTTTTTTTTTAACCAGGAAAAGAAGTTCTTCCAGAAAGCCTCTTAAGAGTTCCTCAGAACATATCTACCTTAAACCAATCACAGGCAAAGAGGAGTGGAATTACAACAATGGGTTCAGGCTCTTCATCACTCATGCCTGTCTGGCTATAGTACTAGCCTTGTAGTCAAAAAGCACTGGGAATCCCATACACAGAAGTCATAAGGGGGAGTAGCCAAGATGGCGGTCTGTAGCCAGCTTTCTGCAGACGCTCCTGTCCAGAAGGAGAGTTAAAGGACAGAAATTTAGCAAGAAAGCCAACGGTTTGGAGCTGAGTCAAGAGACAAGGTCAAGGAACGCACATCAACCCTATTGGAGCGACCTGCGACCCCAAGGAT